>SNQN01005591.1:15667-43387 GCA_008642245.1 Bassia scoparia | reverse complement strand
CGCATGGTTTACCACCAGATCAGATGCGTGAGGGGACGAGTGGAAAGACCGCGTTCAAAACAAAGTCGGTTATACGAATGGCTCGTGATGCCCTTTGGACTTAACCAACGCCCTACCCCAAGTACCTTTATGCACTTATATGACGAAGTCTTGAAGCCCTTTCTTGGGAAAATTCGTAGTGGTTTACCTTTGATTGACATTCTTATTTATAGCCGAAGTCTAGAGAACACATTGAACAGTCTCCGCAGAGTATTTGAAGTTTGAGGCAGCAGAAGCTGTATGGAAAACTTGGAGAAGTGTTTTTTCTTGTTCAGTGTCACGTATCTAGGAATGTAGGTGTCACGGGATGGCCGTGAGCAGTGACCCCTCTAAAGTCGAAGCGTATAAAAGGTGGCCAACACCAACCAAACGTGACAGAAGTAAGTCTTCCATGGGTTGCATCTTTTATCGGAGTTCGTCAAACATTCTCGAGTATTATTGCCCCTATGATTGAGTGTCTAAAAAAGGACAAAGGAAAATTGTGTTGACAGGGGAGGCCCACAAAGCATTCGAGCTTATCAAAACAGAAGCTATGCGAAGCTCCTATATAGCACTACCAGATTTTTCAACACCTTTGAAAGTCGAAACGATGCCTAGTGGAGTGGAGGATTGGTGCAGTGCTACTACAAAGAAGGCCTATCGCTTATTTTTAGTGAAAATAGGAGGATCACGAACTGAACTTGACTCCACATCGACAAGGATTCTATGCGATGTGACGGCCCTAGACCATTGGAGCCATACCTACTCTAGTCATTTCGTGCTGCATTCGGATCATTGAGTCATTGAAATATATTCCATGGTCAACAAAAAGTTGAACATTCGCACGCAAATGGTGGAGTTCCTTCAAATCCTCAATTTCTCCTCTAGGTACAAGGAAGGTAAGTCAACATAGTTGCTGACGCTTATCTAGGCGATATACATTGCTAGGCCGGTCTTGAATTGCAGATTGCTAGGATTCGAATTACTAAGGAATATTTATGCCAACGATACGGATTTCTCTCAAATCATGGGACAATTGCAAGAGAGTGTTGGAACTACAAACCAGGACGGTTTACCTCTTCAAAGGAAACCAACTGTGCGTGCCGAAATGTTCCACCCGAAGAGTTACTAATCCGAGAGCACTGCCGGGCCTAGCGGCTTTTGGCATAAACAAGACACTAGGAATCTTGCAAGAGCTATTTCTACTGGCCTCGTATGCAATCAGACGGTGCAGAAAATTATTTCGATGTGTGCGAGCGCCAAAGAGCCAAAAAGCACCTTTCACCAGTGGTGTCTACATGCCGATTACCGACCCTGAAGTTACCCTTGGAGACATATCGATGGATTTGTGGTAGGGCTTACCAAGGCGCAGAGAGGAGAGACTCCATTATGGTGGTTGTTAGATCGATTTTCGAGATGGCCCATTTTATTGCTTGCCATAAGACCGATGATGCATAGAATGGCGACTTATTACTTTCGAGAAGTGGTACGGGCTTCATGGGTTCCAAGCACGATCCAGTGATCGCGATTACAAAATTCATGAGCTATTTCTTGGAAACATTGTGGAGGTCAGTTGGAACAAAGCTCCTTTTTTAGTACCTCCCACCACCCGCAAACGGACGGGAACAAACGAGGTAACCAAGCCGGACAATTGGGGCACTTATTGCGAGGGTTGGTTAGCAAGACTCAGAAGGCTGGGAATTTAAATTGACTCATGCTGAATTCGCGTTATAATAGGTCACCAACTTATGCAACAACCGATCCCCTTCTTCGAAGTTGTCTATGGCGCCAATCCACGACTACTTGATCTCATTCCATTACCAAAGGGGAAGTCGTCAACATGGATGCTAAAGTAAGGGTGCAAGCCATGCAGAAATTACACGCTCAGGTACGTGGGGATCGAAAAAGTTCAATGCCATGTATAAGGAGCAAGCCAACAAACACCGTAGGAAGCGAGCTAATCAGGTGGGGAGACTTGGTTTGGTTACATTCGGAAGGAGATTCCCAAAATAAAAGAAAAATAACTCATGCCAAGAAGTTATGGTCCTTTCAAATAATTGAGAAATCAATGACAACGCATATAGGCTAGATTGCCCGGAGGAGTATGGGGTTAGCCGCCACATTCACATAGGAGACCTGACTCCTTATCTGGCTGATGCGAGTTGCAAATTGAGGACAAATTCTTCCGACGAAGCGGAGTTGCTCGGATGGAGATTGAACACAATGAGAGGCAAAATTTGAAGGATTTTAGACACACATGAGGAAAATAGAACTCAGTCTGAGTTGAGCCTTTGGAATTTATAGCAATCTCATTACAGGAGGAGCAAGCAGTAGGAATATTTGCATGATGGCATGGCGAGGGAAACAAGAAGCAGTGAGCATGCATGCAGAGGATATATTAGATTAACTATTTATTAATCTGAGCATGCATTTCAGAAATTATACTTAGATTACTTATTAATTATTAGCTAGTTAAGTTTTTATTTAGTTAATTATTTAGTGTTTAATTAATTAGCTATTCTTATGTTTTTAGTTGGTATTATCTTCTATAGTTTTAGAATTTAGATTAGATTAAGTTCAGAGAATATCTTCTTTTAGGCCATATTCTCTAAATCATGAGAAGTAGTATTAAAAGGGAACCTTAGGAAGTATTGCAAGACACTTGTGAGTTAAATCTTAGCTTTAGTTTTGTTTGTTTTACGTTAAAACATTCGTTTTTGGCTCCTGAATTGTGGTTTATCCTATAAATTCAGGTTTGATTTTGATCATATTAATCGTGGGTGGATTTATTCCTATAACGATTGTTGTATTTAAAATTGTTATTCCTTGTTTATATTCTTAACGAGGGGAATTCTGGATTATTTTTGTTGATTGAGTTGCTGCTAGGTTGTTGTCTAATTTTTACGAAGTATACGTATCACATAGAATCGAGCTTGAACCTACATCATTCTAGCTACCACTCAATTCCACATTCAACGTACCCATTGTCACAATTTTACCTTGTCTTTTTCTGAACCTTTAGGCCATTCTTATACACCTTAAGGGGCTCTCCTTCAAACTCTTCCTTAGGCTATCTCTCTGTAGCAGTCATCATGCATTCCTCCTCAAAAGCATCGCATTTGCAGCATTTCCTCCATGTTCTCTCCTCATGCGACATTCAGCTCAAGTCACGATTTGGCAAATCAAAATCACATTCCCAATTACCTCATCCCTCCCATTACACCCCAAAAAGCTAAAGCCAAGACCATGGACTTCACAAATCACTATCCTTACCTTACTCCACAAAACCATGCCCAGGCCTCGATCAGTTGGAGGCTCACCACTAAACCAACATCGACACCACAAATTAAAGCCATTCCCATTACACCCAACCCCAATGAAGGGGGGACTCACTTGCAATCACAAGCATCGCCTTTGCTCGAATGGGCTTGAGACGGCTCCATCCTGCAATTTCAAAAGCATTTTACCATTAAAGTCAATTTCCTTGGTCATTTCATGCATTGACATAAGGACAAACCAGATTACACATGTATTATGTAGCATGGTAACCACACTTCATAACATCACTGCGCTTGAGACATTATAACATACATCATCATGCTTGCATCCTGCTACACACAAATTAACACCATTTAGTCATTGCAATTGCACACCTCCAACAAGGCTAGGGCCCCATCACTTACATGCCAGTTGCCTTCAAACGCCTATACAGGACAACCATCGCTATACGCGATTGTTGCTAACACACAACATTCTTCACTGGAAAAGCCGGAGGTCCAGCCGTAAGGAAGTTTTCCTGAGGAACAAGGCGCTTCCGAAGAATTCATATCATCCACTCATAGCTATACGCATTCATTCGCTATACGCGATTGTTGTAACACGCAACTTTACCGCGAAAAAGCCAAAGGTCAGCCGTAGGGGAAATTTTCCGAAGGAACGAGCCTTCCACGGACTTTACATACTTCTTCCCGAAAAGCCAAAAGGGTCAGCCGATTAATAGGCAGCATGTACATCACAAACACTCCCCGAAAAGCCAAACAAGCTCCCACACCATCCTACACCCTAGGGGGAACTTTCCGAATAGAACGAGGCGGCTTCCGATGGAGAACTTGCATTTACTTCTTCCCGAAAAGCCAAGGTCAGCCTATGAAGCATCTACATCATTTCTTTTCCCGAAAAGCGAGGCAGCCCGTAGGGAGAAAGAAAGCGTCCGAGATCCAGGCGCTTCCAAGGCTAAACCGCAGTGGGGCGCGGTAAACAGGTTAAACTAACCTTTTGTTTTGCAGGTACCGCGTAAAGGGTGGATCCGGGGTCACAGAACGTTCCGAGTTGCCCTCCGTCCCGACATCAATACTTTGACTTCGTCTACGAGACTTTCGTACTTTCAGACTCAGTCCAAAGGGCTTCTTACCACAACAGCCCTTTACACACTTCGGGTTTGAATTTCCTCCCGCACCAAAATTCCATATATGCACGTTTCGAGTCTACGATTTCTTCCCCTACAGAAATCCGGCAAAACATCTTTCGGGTCTACGATTTCTCCCGCTACAGAATCCAGGCACAGATCTTTCGGCCGTCTACGTTTTCTCCCGCTACAGAAATCCATCACACCATCTTTCGGGGTCTTATGGCTTTCTCCCGCTACAAAAATCTCAAGCAAATACACCTTTCGTGTCTTGAATCTTCTCCGCTACAGAAGTTCGTCAGCACATCTTCGGGTCTTGGAATCTTCTCCCCTACAGAAGTTCGCGTCAGCACATCTTTTCGGTCTTGGAATCTCTCCCGCTACAAAAGTTCCATGTCAGCAACAATCTTCGGTCTTGGAAATTTCTCCCGCTACGAAGTTCCGTCAGCATCTCTCGGTTTTTTGGAATCTCTCCCACTCAAGAAATTCAGCGCACTCTTCCGGGTTTGGGTTTCTCCCGCAACAAAAAATTCCAGGCAAAGCCAACAGACCGCCAAGGGACACGGGCTACAGGTAAAACAACCTTTGTTTTGCAAGGTACCGGCGAAAAGGTGACTCAGGGTCGCAGAACGTCTTGAGTTGCTCTCCGTCCCGATCGAATACTTTGACTTTCGCTTACGAGACTTACGTCTCTCCAACTTCAGTCAAAGTGGGGGCTTTCTGTAGACACCTAAAGTGTCCCCCAAAAGAGTAATCAGTGATGAAACATTACGCGTCTCGCGATTGTTTCGACTTAGAAAAGATGCTTTGAACTCACAAAGTTGGAAATACGTGAGTCATACTGGACTATTGAGCCAAGGACAAATAAAGGGAAAAAAATATTTTCTTTATTTATTTTAATTATTTTCTTTTTAGGTTTTTTAAATAATTTATACTGGTGATTTCTCCTGATTTCCTACTTTCATCAACTCTTTCACATTTTTCTGAGCTCTCTAGTATTTTTAGATTATTTTTCTGATTTTCTATATTTTTCTATGATTTTTATAAGTTTTTATACGCGAAAAATACAAAAAAAATTACAAAATACACAAAAATACCCCGGAATACGTGGACATTCTAGAACACTCTAGAACTCCTTGCTTGCGTCTAGGTGCGTCGAATCAAAGCAATCAAGGCAATCACGAAATAAGACGGAGGAATCGCAAATACGCGTAGAATAATCGAGCGTATATACGCAAAGCCTGCGTATATACGCTCCTAGGCAGCGTATATACGCAGGGCCTGCGTATATAACAGTCTCCTGCGTATATACGCTCCTTTGAGCGTAATACGCAGGTCCTCTGGTATATACGCTCAGCATATTTTCCTCCTCGTGCCTTAAATACGTGCCTTTGCTCATTTCGAGACACAAACGTCTATTCAACCTACACGTCCCTAAACTTGCGTATTCACACTTTCAACTCTCATACACTTAAACACATACATTCTTGAGTTCTAGCATCAATATCTATTTTGATCCAAGAGCGATACAAGGTTTTACTTCTGAGATTACTCACCTACAACTCTCCTTCGCATTCTTTTAACTTGATTATTATTATCGCGAGTTCTTAATTTAATTTACACAATGTAGAAACCGACTTTGAATCATTTCATTGTAATACTGTGGATTGTTATGTGTTTTCAAATTCTTTTTCGTTAACATTATTATTATCATCACCACCTTGTCACAATTACTCATTATGGCATATCGTACTTGTCAATACTAACATGTTTCTTTTGTCTTAATTAGCAATTCGATCAAGGACGTCTCTTTTTAGTTTTTACTTTAACGATTTGTATATTGCAGAGACAAGGTGACAAGGATATACATTACATTATATGCTTACTACTTTGTTTTCATGTTTTGTTTGTACATATTCTATCACACTTATATATATTGCTTAAACAGACCGGAAATTATGTGTATCACATTAAAGTCATATATCATGGACGACCGATTTTCTAGGCAACCTTGTTAATATTTGACTAACCATGAAGCGATCGCCTTGTCCATTGTAGAAGTATTTGTTTGTGTTATATAGTAACCCATTAGTCATTTTAGAGTTAGTACGCTTCTAAGGTGCTAAAAATGTAAGTTATGTGTATTCAATAACGTG
Organism: Bassia scoparia; assembly: GCA_008642245.1. Classification (NCBI taxonomy): domain Eukaryota; kingdom Viridiplantae; phylum Streptophyta; class Magnoliopsida; order Caryophyllales; family Amaranthaceae; genus Bassia; species Bassia scoparia. The sequence goes on along the minus strand of SNQN01005591.1, from coordinate 36,808 downwards.
ATGAATGGAATTGCAATGAGACCGAAGTAGAGGCCGCTACATGCGGGCGAATTGGGTAAGAATCTGATTCGTACCATGTCCCTAACCCACGACGATGGTTATGGATCGGACGTGGGCATTAATTTGGCACCAACGTTTCGGGCATCCGTGAATAACCTTCTATAGGACACGTGCGACTCCCCTTATCGACAACACTACCCCAACCACTCACGTGCGGTGTCTCCGTGGGCTCAAGCCACGCCAAAGCACCGATGTATACCAAGCCGCGCGCCCGCTATACGCGGGGGGTACGGCCACTTCCTACAGAGGGTCTTAGATTGTATTTAGGTGTTGCATCCTAATATAATATAGACGATGTCCTGTGTTGCATCAGGCCATAGTTTTTCCTCTCTTGGCGTTTGTCTTGAGAGTTTCTGTGTTGGAAAAATCTCTAGTCTCAAATTCCCTAGTTTAAGTTTCTTTTAATTCCGCAAAAAGTGCTTAAGTTCCTCCAATACAATTCMCCCCCCCCCCTCTTGTATTGTTCAGTCGATCCAACAATAATTGGTCCGTTGCGGAGGATACAACCTTTATTGTGTTGTACATGCAATTCTGTGAAGATGATATGGTGTAGTGGGTACAAACCAAAAGGCGAGTGATCTTTGGAGAAAGGTGCCTACAGCGTAGAATTAAGTGCAATCCGAGAAGCCCCATATCATTCTGCCAAGAGAAATGAAGAGTTTGGAATGCCATTGGAGAAGGATGGCAAGTGAATTACTACAATGGAGTGTTGCGTACGACGAGGCGGGAATATTGAATGGAAGTGGTCTAAATGAAGTCGACTGTCTTCATGGGCAAGTGTTTTATTCTCCATGTCTTATAAGCCAAAACCACATAACTTCACTTGTCAATATGGTTGGGAAATGGTTAAAAAAGACCCCAAAGTTCATGGAGAAATTGAGATAGGCATTGTCGAAAGATGAGAGAGTTGCTTCTGCTACTGATGATTATGRAAGCAGTGGAAGTGGGAAGAGGTCAGGACTGAGGGTGATGTTCAAGGTGAAGTTGTTGCAGCTAGCTACTCGTCGGGGGAATTCCTCGCCCCGAGGGTGTTAAAAAAGCGAAGGCTAAGCATAACAAGGGCAAAGCAACGCCGGATGAGGAAGGGTCCATTATTGAGCAGATGAAGGTTAACAACGAGCAACGTAAAAATGAATTGAGTCTGAAGGAGAAGAAGTACGAACTCGAACTGCAAAAGGAAATGAGAAAACAGAGACAAGTTGAAATACAGGAAAGGCGAATGGATTTAGAAGAAAAGAAGATGAAAGTGGAGTTGCTGCAAGCTTTGCTATCAAAGCAAAGCCTRACACCCAGTGAAGAGGCGACAAGGATCAACTATGGARGGAAGTCTACGGGCACCCGTACRTGAAATTAARAATGYTATGGTATGGCAAGTGGTAACYAACAATAATACTAGTTTATGTTGTCTTTCATGTTGTAGTTTATGCTTTGTCTTTTAATTTCTAGTTTATGTTTTACTTTAATGTAATAGGTGAGACTTTATGTTGTAAGTTTGTATGTTGTTTAATGTGATAAGTGAGAATGAGAAAATAATTTATGTTCTACTTTATGTTAAGTGTTTGTATGCTTAACTTCAATACCTTTGAATCTTTTATTTTTTATTATACAGCTTTATGAATTATTGAAAAAGCATTCAATTGTTTCTGAAAAACATCAATTTGTTTCAGAAAAAACTTAAATAATTTTTGAAAAGGCACGCAATTAATTTTTTGAAAAAGCATCAATTATTTTTGAATAAAAGTAGAGGAAAATATTTTCTGAAAAAACATCAATTATTTCTAAAAAAAGCACCATTTATCCACTCCTTCTTATAAATGTGAGAATAACATATAATGGTATTTACCTTAACATATAATGGTATTTAACTATATACCCTTTCCTTTTAGTTGTTTTTTCTTTTTTGTCATTACCCCTTTTTCACCTCACACCACCCATTACTCACCCCATTTTACCATCTCACCAACGTCTTCTTCATTGTACTTCATTGCTTTATTTTCCCACTTCACCAACCTCCCCTTCATCTTCATTACCTTTCACTTGTTTTTTTTCTCGTACATTTGCTACCCAGTGCCCTTGAGAATTATTCATTTGCTTGATGTTGCGACCCACGGACCCTCCAAATCGAATTTTCGTCGATGGATTGGTGGCTTCGAATCCGGTAGTTTCAGGTGAGTTTGACTGATCGTGGTTAAGTTAGTTCGAATTCTATCTATTGATAGTTGGTTGATTATATGAATTAATTTTCTAATGCAATTTATTTATACAAAAAAAATTGAATTTTAGGGCTTCGTGTTTAGGAGTTATTCTTAGTTTGGGTTTTGTTGGTTAGATTTAAGGTTTTCGAATTCTAGCCTTTTCAAATTTTTGTTTGTTTTCGTGTTTGTGTTCAAATTAAGGTTAGGGTTTTCGATTTGATTGATCATTTGTTTTCAATTTGTTGGTGGATTATTTGGGTTCGATTTTAAGATGGGGTTGTGGTAAATGAAGCCAACGATTGAATTTTTTGTTTGTTATTAATAGAATTGCTAAACTTGTTATCCTTTGTGTTTTTTGTTTGTGTTTATTTTTGGCTTTTAGTGTTGTGACTGTAATTTGTGCTAAATTTTAAAGTGGGGAAATCTTAATTGTGTGAAACTTAATTGTGTGATTATATCTTTAATGTGAAATGGGTTGATGAAAGTTTTGGTCTTTTGATGGTAATTACATGCCCTGGTGTAGACCGCGGGCCAACCCCGCGGGGGGCTTGGGCCTACATCGATGTGTGTAGTGGTTGTGTTGTGGGCTTGAGCCACAGAACCCGCACGTGAGTGCGTTGGGGGAGTGTTGTCGAGTAAGGGGATCGCCACCGTGCCTATAAAGGTTAATCTACGACGACGCCCGAAACGTTGGTGCCAAAACAATGGCCCCACAGTCCAATTTTTTTCCCATAACCAGGTCGTGGGTTCGGACATGTACGATTGAATCTTTGATCCAACCCGCCCGCATTGTAGCGGCCTCTACTCGGATCTCCATGTAATTCCATTCAAACGCGATTATTGGATGCACGTATCTTAGCAATTCAAACCTTCATTAGCGCACTAACCCTAAGGTTACTTTAGTGGGTTACTATTATGCAAACAATGTCTTCTACAATGGATAAAGGCAATCACTTGTGTTAGTCAATGATAACAAAAGGAGCCTAGAAGACCATTAACAACATAATTATGCTTACTTTAATGGTTGTGTAATTTTGGCTTATTTAGACAAAATATTACAAAGACGTGGCCACAAAATGTATATACAATATATATATAAATATACATCACCTAACTGGTGCGCTGCCAAACAAACAAATCGTTAGAATAATAATGAAAAGCCTTCGATCGATCCGCTAAACAAGTCAAACAAAAACTGTTAGTATTGACGAAAAATTGTCGTTTGATCAATCCGCTAGACAACACAAAATAAACATGTAAAATGTATTAATATCATAAGAATGACAGAAAATGAAAATGACATTGATAAAACGAAATGAGAGTTATAATCAGTATTTAAAACATATCAAAACAATTTAAAAGTGAGGTTCTACATTTTATTAATTGAATTAGAACTCGTTAACAATTGATATAATCAAGGTATAAAAGAATGCCGAAATGAAGGTTTGCTGTGAGTAACTCAAAGAATTATACCTCTGATTTCGCTTCAATACGATATGAAAAGAACGCAGGAACTGTATTTTGTATTTTGATAGCTGGAAAGAGAGTGTGATGAGGAGTAAAGAATACGCAAGTGAATAAGCTTCGTAACGTGTGATTCTCCCGGTTTAGAGTAGCGCAAAGAGGATATTTTATAGGCACAAAACCAAAAAAATGAGCGTATTATACGCTCAAACGAGCATATATACACTCAGGGAGCGTATATATCTCAAAGCGAGCGTATATTACGCTTCTCAGAGGTATATGCTCATATTTCCTACCTTTAAATCCCGATTCTTCTTATTCTTCTCGGATTCGAAACCTAGACGCCCCTTTCGCAGAATACAGTTCTTAGAACATTCCGAGTTTTTTTTTTTGTATTTTTGGAATATTTTTTGATTTTTAAGTATTTTTTATTATTTTGATTTTTGTAAAACATGTAAAAATCATAAAAATTATAAGAAAAATCGGAAAAAAATATTCTAAAAATACTGGTGAACTCAGAAAATATGAAGATGGCAATGAAAGTGGAAATTATGAAGATCACCAAATAATTATTTTTAAAATCCTAAAACTAAATAGAAAATTCTAGAAATAGAAAATAAATAAAAGAAATAAAAGAAAATACTTTTTGCCTCTTATTTGACCTTTGTCTCATGATTTCGAGCATGACTTCACATATTTCAAGTTTTTTACGAGTTTAGCTGCGCCTTTCAGAATCAAATCGATCACGAAACGTGGTATGTTTCATCATCGGTTACTCATTTGGGGAGACACATTTGGGTGTCTACACTTGGTGTTAATCTTATCCTAAATATTAGTTCAGGATTATTTGACGTAAGCTTTTCTGATTGATTTTTAGTAAGTTATTAACTGAGATTTGACCATTTTTCCAATCCTATGTATCATGCATGTAAAAGCACAAGCAGAACTCAGTAAGTTTCGTTAAAACTTTTGYTTCAAAGATATGTCGTCCCCCAATCATTATGGGGAGATGGGGACAGCGGAACGTTGAGAAGTACAAAGCAAAATGTTGCAGTTGAAGTTTAGATTTAGGAAAATCTTTTCTGTTTGAAGCATTCTTATCGTGGTGATTTTTGTACAATACATGTCTTTGTATTAACAATACAAGCAAATTAAAATTTAGTTATTTAATGAAAATAAATAGAAGGCTTACTCTTATGAATTGTATATCAAAATGTTGGTCTCTTGTTTTTAGTTTATGTTTTTACTTTCCTTAGTCTTGCATATGTGGTTGCCTGTCTCCAAGATCAAAATACTACATTAAGCATGTTGATGATTCACCTATAAAATCATAGGCAGGGAGGTAAAGGATGACTCATGAATATGGGATTAGGCCACTAATGGGTTTATGATGAATATTTTTAGCAACCAATGTGTGCATATCAATTGTGTAAATAATTCAGTACTATTAGTTTCTTTGTTTAGGTGTCGAGGGAGTGTGGTATGGTCTTTTACTCTTATAGGTATGCAAATATGTATTTTTTGTGCAAAGATGTAAAAGTGTCTTACTCTTGGGTTAGAATGTACTTAAAAATGAATGAAATTTTTGCTCCATTTCTCTTAGAACTTCAAAAATTTTGAAAGTATCTTTACTTTTTAGTAACCCATTTTTTTCTAAACAATCAAATAATTATTTAGTTCTAACTTCTATTAACAAAAATAAATTCGTGGTTTAATTTTTCAAACACTTATATATATTAATAATTTAATTTATAAAGTATAACAAGGTGGAATACGGCACGCGTTGCGCGCCGTGTGACACTAGTTTATGAAAAAGCATCAATTATTTCTGAAGAAAACATGAGTATAATTTCTATCAAACCATCAATTATTTCTGAGGAAAGCATGAATAATTTCTATCAAACCATTCACTTTTCTTTCTTATATATATTGGCACACATGTGACCAAGTATACAAAACACTACTACACAATAACTTTCAAACTTTCTTACAAAAAATCAAAGCATATTTCTCATTAGCTCTTCGTCAAGTTCTAATTCTTCGAGTTTAGATTTGAACACTCAATTTGATGAACTAGTAGACAATTACGTATTCAACCACTTGCCACAAACTCTACTACACCAACAAACACAAAATGAAAATCAAAATGGCACGAGAAGAAGTGTGGGAAGAAATAGAGAGGTAGGTCACGTCCAATTGTTCAATGATTACTTTGTGGACAATTGTGTTTATGATGACAACTAATTTCGTCGCAGATTTCGAATGAAAAAGCCTTTGTTTTGTCGAATTATGGACAAGGTGGTCCATGGAGATGACTGGTTTCAATAACGTCGCAATTTTGCTGGGAGGCTTGGTTTGTCACCGTTGCAGAATTGCACTGTTGCAATGAGAATGTTAGCTTATGGTGTGGATGAATACTTACGTATGGGTGAAATCATCGCAAGGTTGGCATTGCGTCACTTTTGTCAAAGGGTCATTTCACACTTTGAAAATGAGTACTTGAGAAGGCCTATTATTGAAGATTTACAACGAATCCTTTATCAAAACGAACGTCGAGGTTTTCCAGGCATGATCGACAGTATAGATTGCATGCATTGGGAATGGAAGAACTGTCCGGCGACTTGGAAAGCAAAATATGCAGATCGATCTCACAATACAACACTCATTTTAGAAGCGGTTGCTGATCAAGATTTGTGGATTTGACATTCTTTCTTTGGAATGCGTGGCTCTTCCAACGATCTTAATGTCCTTTATAGATCTGTCGTGTTCGATGAGGTACTACAAGGTTTTGCACCGCCTACAATTTGTACTTTCAATGATCACACGTACGACTACGGCTACTATTTAGCAGACAGAATCTATCTGAAATGGGCTACATTTATACAAGGTATAACGTATCCTCAGGTTCAAAAGGACAGTACAAGTTGTTTATAGATAAACAAGCAGCTGCTCGTGAAGACGTCGAACAGGCCTTTGGAGTTTTACAAACTCGGTTTCAATAATACGGCAACCATCACTTGCGTACGACGAAGACATTTTGTGTGACATAATGAAATCTTGTATAATTCTCCACAACATGATTGTGGAGGACGAACGACACAACTATACAAGAGCATATGTTTTACGTTGGTACTATGAGGAAGATCGCCCGCAAGGCTCCACTGCAAACAGCTCGGGAGCTAGCACAAGTGCCGCAGTACACAACAATGAGCCTTTTGAATTCAATGTCAGACGATCGAGCAACATCGACTTTAACTCATACGTCAATCGATGCGAGTGTTCAAATCGGATAATTCGATCCGAAAATCCTAATATATATTTTTTTATCGTGGAAATACCGATCCGAAAATTTCCAGATACTCGTCCCGAAATGTCTGAACCACTATTTACCGATCTGAATCCGATACCCGAATTTTCGAGTCAGATATCCGAAATTTTAAGCCGGGTCGTGGGCCAGATGTGTACATTTTTCTTTTGTTTTTCCATATTAATTTTTTTTAATTAAAAAATTAGATATTTCGGATATTCGAAATATCTGAAAGTGCAAAAATTTCGATATGGAAATTTTCGGATATTCGATCCGAAATATTCGAAACCTTAAAACCGAATCGGATATCTAGATTTTCGAAAACGGGTCGATTGGATCACTGATCTGGTATTTTTGAACACCCCTATGAATCGAAGGGTTGGCATTCGTGACAAAGAAACTCATTTAACTCTAAAACGTGATTTGATTGATCACATTTGGCAACACTTCTGTCACCACGCAGAGTTAAGGGTTTATTTCCGTATTAATCTTATTCACCATGCTATGTGTTTTATTTAATTTTAGCCGTATTTGTATATATGGTTATGTTATTCACATCATCATTAAGGTTGGTGTGTAGTCTTCTAGTATTTTTGTTGTTATTATTAAAAATCATTAATTTATTAATGAAAATAATTACGTAGTTGCCTATTATTCTAACATGTGACTAATTAATTATAAAATTTAATATTTGAATGCAATTTTAATTTTTATTACATTAACTCATGATTAATTAATTACTAAATATTATTTACTTAAATATGTTTAGTATAAACTATAAAAATAGGAGTGAGAAATAAATAAAAGATAATATGTAATATGGTGGGGTATAGGAAAAAAGTAGGAAAAGGAGTGTTGAGGAGTTTTTTTTTTGTCATTGTTGCTAGTGCTCTAAGGTGGTTTGAAGGAAGATGAGAGAGAAAGATTAGAGGAGAAACATAGAAATAAATTTATTTTTTTATAGATTTTTTTAAAAAAACAATCACAATATGACACAACCTCCAATTAACCTACTATTACCTACGAGTTAAGATCCTACCACGTTTTTTCATCTTAGTACAATCCAAAGAAGATGGAAAAACAAAGTGGTGGMATTGAAGAATGATGATGGTGACTGGATTAATGAGAAGTCTCAAGTGCARCAATTAATTATTAGATTTTTTGCGAATCTATTAGCGGATGAGGGTGAAGTCACTTAGGCTAATCTACCTACTAGCATTTATCCAGAATTTCCTCGGAACCAATGGAGCTTACTGACCAGACCTTACACCAAGAGTGATATTGACCATGTCATTAAACACATGGGATCACTTAAAGCGCCAGGTCCGGATGGATTTCAAGCATTGTTCTACCAAAAAAAACTGGGATATAGTGGCCCCAAATGTGTATGAATTGGTTCTTAATGTATTACAGGGAAAGGGACTCCCTCCGTCTCTGAGTGAGACCTTCCTGTGCCTTATCCCGAAAGTTGAAAAACCAGGGCATCCTTCTCAATTCAGGCCTATTGGACTTTGCAATGTAGCTTAAAATCATCACCAAGGCGCTAGTTAACAGAATCAAACCAATGCTCCCTTTTTTCACAGCCAACACCCAAACAAGTTTTATGCCAGGTCGACAAATTGCGGATAACATCGTGATTGTGCAGGAGGTGATCCATACTATACGACACAAACAAGGACAAAAGGGTTATATGGCAATCAAAATCGATTTTGAGAAGGTGTATGACCGTTTGAAATGGGATTTTATCATGGAAACCTTGTGTGAGATGCACTTCCCGCAAGGTATGATTGGTGTCATTATGGAATGCATCACAAGTACCAAAATGAAAATTCTCTTGAATAGGGAACCCACGGAAGGTTTTACCCCCACTCGTGGTGTGAGACAGGGTGACCCTTTGTCACCGTATATTTTTGTGTTGTGTATGGAGAGGTTAAATCAGGTGATTGAGGAAGCCACTATTCACAAACAATGGCAACCCATCAAAACAAGCAGAAATGGCCCTCAACTGTATGTCCAACTTGTTTTTTGCGGATGACATAATGTTATTTGCAGAGGCAACTGTGGAACAAGCACAAGTAATCACTCACTGCCTTGATAGATTTTGCAAGGCATCTGGACAGAAAGTCAGTCACTCTAAATCTCGAGTGTATTTCTCTCAGAATACGGAGCAAACAGTTAGGTCACACATTAGTCAGGCCCTTCGAATGGAAGAAACACAAGACTTGGGTATGTACTTGGGGATGCCTACTCTCACTAGCCGTGTCACTAAGAATACTTCCGCACACTTGTGTGAAAAGATTGGTCGAAGGTTGGATGGATGGAAAACAAAATACCTGTCCTTGGCAGGTAGAATCACATTAGCAAAGTCGACTTTAAACACGTTGGCTTACTACTCGATGCAAACAGCCAAGACTCCTCGAATGGTGTGTGATGAAATTGATCGGAAGACTAGGAGGTTTATATGGGGTGGTGATGAGGAGACGAGGAAAATTCAGTTATTATCTTGGGAGAAACTCCAGCAACCTCGAGATAATGGGGGCTTGGGTATTCGTTCTTCGAGACAAGCCAATGCGGCTTTCCTAACCAAACTTGGTTGGAGAGTTCTAACGGAACCAAATGCCTTGTGGGCTAGGGTTCTAAGGCACAAATACTRCAAGGGAAGGTGTGACATTGATATGTTCCAACCTACAACAAACATGTCCAATGTTTGGAGAGGTATTACTAACAATGCGGCTATCCTACAACAGGGTACAGCTAAAGCTATTGGAAATGGGCGAGACACTCAGTTTTGGGACCATGTGTGGGTAGRAAAGACTACCCATAGGCAATGCAGTACTACACAAATCCCACAAGGTGTTGAAGACACTAYTGTAGCAGATATGTGAGAGGAAGGTGTGGGATGGAAATGACACCTATTTAGTGAATTGTTACCATCGGAAATCCTTGCACAAATTAGTTCTCATGAAGTGGTGGTGGATCCTAACTTAGGTGACTTGTACTATTGGCAAGGAAGCAAGAAGGGTGGCTTCTCAATCAAATATGCAGTGCAGTTGATCAAACACGAAGAACCACCCCAAGAAACCGTCAAATGGAAGTTGATATGGAAAGCACCAATTCAACAACGCATTCGTGTCTTTTTGTGGCTTGTCATGCATGATAAACTACTATGCAATGCAAATAGGCTAAAGAGAAATCTCACTAATGATCATCGATGTCTTAGGTGTGGGGGAGATGAGGAAAATATGCTACATTTGTTGAGGGATTGCAAAAGCTCGAAGGAAATATGGAAACTTATGGGGGGGACTTGCGGCTCATGATAATTTCTTTCAATGTAATTTACAAGACTGGCTAGTGAAGAACTTGAAGATTGAAACCACAAATTCCAACTTTGAGTTGTGGCCAACAAGCTTTGGTGTAACACTTTGGTGGATTTGGAGATGGAGGTGCAAGATCATGGCTGTCCAAACCGAAGATATCCCAGGGGATATTTTCTCATTTTTAAAACTAAAATTCGAAGAACAACTTCAAGCCTTTCACTTGGTTGGACCTTCGAAGATTGTGACTTGTGGAACCACAACATGAAGTATCTGAGTTAACTGGGAGACTACCACCGCGGAATTGGGTGCTCTCAACACAGAGTGGGGCAACCAAAGGAGTCTTGGTTTAGCGAGGGGGAATATTACCAACTGCAAGAAGAGTTTTATACGTGCCTTTCTCAGCTACATTTGTGTGTCACGACTACCAAAGCTAAATGGAAAGCCATCTACAGGCTACGCATGGGCACAACAAATTGAGTGAGAAATTGTTGCGTGCAAATGGCCTAACCAGCTTGTGACAATTACTATACTAATAATGATACCTAGGAGGGAATTGCTACTACATCGATATTCACCAATGCAGGAGATTTACTTCCATACTTTGGTTGGCAACATAAGGCAGTCATTCACTGTTTTAGAGAGGGAAAACAGGTTGCATATCGTTTGGCAAATCGATGATCAATCAAGAGAGTAGCTGTTGAATTAACGGAAGCAACGCATGACATTGCCTGGATAATCATGAGATTAGTAGGTAGGTGGCGCTGACCACATGTATAATACTAGTTTTTTTTTGTTTGGGGCTTTGCCCCTCTACTATGCACCAAAAAAAAAAAAACCTACGAAGTTTAAGATCCCTCAGAATTGCATTTTTGTAGAGTTGTGAGTGCTTTTGTTATTTTATTTTTATATTTACTCTATTTATAGGTAAATTTCTTACTAGATCAATATAACCATTGATTTTTTATTGAATCTCTACCCTTTAGATTCAAATGTAAATCTAGAGGATCCAAACCCATTACCCACTTTGTAGCGAATAATTTTACCCAATTTAATAAAAATTACTCTAGATAATCAAAAAGCTTAACTATATTAATAAAAATAGGTAAAAGATTGCATTATTATAGGGAATTATTTCATTTTTAAAAAAGACATAAGCATAAATTTGTTAGATCAAAGAAAATTCATTTGAAATATTGGGAACTATTTTGATCCAAAGGATTTAAAAACACAATATAATCCAAATCCAATGGAATTCAAATTTTATTACTACCCAAGAAGAGACCAACAACAATCAGACTCACAGTAATTGCCCAGAAGGTCAGAACTCAGAACCCCAACAGAGAATCCAACAAGAATTCCCAAGTATTCATCTTCATCTCTTTAACACTTTTTCCATTCAAATTTCAATTAACAATTATCACAACAGAAAGCCGCATCACTCTCTCACTCCTACGCATTTACAGGTGAAGATCATTCAATGCTTCTTCCCTCATTTAATGCTCTCAACGTCACATATTTTACCCACTTTCTATTTAATTTCATTTTTTTGCTTGATTTCTGCCCTTTTGTCCCTCTTTTATGGGACTATTATGTAATCTTTGTTACTGGGGTAATGGGGTTTGCTTCTGTAGTTTATCTGAACATGCATTCATTACATATTCATCTATTTTTTGAAATTTGATTATAACCCAAGATTTGATTTTTAATTATTTTTTGCGTTACTGTAACTGAATGAGTAGTCCTTGTCACTTGCCCTTCCTCATTTACTACCCTCAATACTACTTCAATTGTGTTAGTTGGAGAACAATGATGTGTTTTTATTGTGGTTCAACTATTTGACATTTTGTTGTATAGTTCAAATTTAATGACAATTTATAAAGGAGGTTTTTTGGGCAATAGTTGGGAACTGTTCAGGTGAAACCCAGAAGAAAAATTCAATCTTTTTAAGGTTTTTTGGTTTGTTTTAATGGAGGGGTTGAGGATAAGTAAAGATGAGAGTTTTTCTGTGAAAAGAGAGAAGGAAGTTTCTGTCGTACATAGGCGCTCAAGGAGGTGACAAGATTGCATGTTTGCTAGTTGCTATCATTAACTTCTGTAGTTGCTGTGATTTCAAAAGAAACTAAGAATATTCTTTATTAGTTTAGTTTTTATTGTCAGAAATGTAAGCTAGTGAGTTTTATATGTTTAAAACTTCTAATGGGGTTGTTGAATTCCCATTTTGATATTTTATTAGTCATATATTTTTGAGCAAGACCCATTTTGATATTTTATTAGTCATATATTTTTGAGCAAGACTTTGCTCTTAATTTATTGCAGTAATTTTAACTGATATAAATGTCAATCATTATGTTTGCACTTTGATAAATTATAGTGATTTTGAATTATCTTTGCTTCATGTCTGTTGGTCATTGTTTGGGGTTGAAATGTTTGGACTTCGTTCATTTATCATTGCTTTAGAATTTAGAGAAAAAGACTGAAAGTTAGCTAGCTATTTTACTCTTAGATATTGCATTGTAAATAGTAACATTGGAAGGTTGTGGATTGATGGATTCCAGGGAATTATTTTGGAGATTTAGTAAACCTTGTTGGGATGTTTGTGTATTGGTGTATAAATGACTGACTTTTTTCTCACTTCAGTGCTTCAGACAAAAATGGTAATGTTTCAAGATTTGGAGTATCAAATTCTAATGAAAGCAGCAATAACTTATCACTTGTAAGATCACAATCCCTGTTACTAGTATATTGTTTTTGAATGAGGCTAAAAGCTTTGTCCTATGATCACTGGGTTATAAAGATTGTAAAATATGGTTGAACTTTGAAATAATGTGTTGCAATCTGGTATCCTCTCTCTATATAGCTGAATAAGGTGATTTTCAATGAAGTTATATGAATTAATGTATTCTATTTGTTCATTAGGACTCCCCAATTTCCACGAGGACTAATGGCTCTCAAACTCCTCCTAATGCTCAGTCCATTTGTTCAAGTACAAGCTCATTATATCACCGTGTGTCTTTGGAAAAGGATGTGAGTTTCTATGCTGTATGACATACCTCTCATAGGAAGGATGTCTTAGCTAGTATATTATGCTTTATATTCTTGTTTTTTTCTCGGAAATTTGTATTATACGGTTTAAGAATGTGACTTGAGCTTCAGCTAATGTTGCTTGTGAAATAGGAGATCACAACTGATCATAGGTATACTATATTATGTTGCTAATATATCTCTTTATGGTGATATGCTATCTGAACTCTGAAGGTACATCTACTTCAATCGCGATTGCAGCAAGAAAAGGTAATGCGCAATGTGCTTGAGAAAGCGATTGGCCGAGCTTCTAGTGCTTTGTCTCCAGGCCATAGGCATTTTGCCTCTCAGGTAAAAGAAGGTTTTAAATCTATCAGTGCTTGATTACTCCCCAGGATATGTTTGTAAATAGCTTTCGCTTTAATTGATGAGGAAACTTATGAACAAGAATGCATAATAACATATTAACATTATCATATGGGATTATGATAGCTTAAACAAATATGTTAAAGTGAAGAGTGTGTTTAACCAAAAAAAAATAAAAAGATGAAGAGTCTGCAGTATATGATTGCATTAGGATCCTCAATAAAGTGTTAAAGCCTGATATGAGTCATATGACTTCGCCAAACAACACATTTGAGTGTCTCAAATAGAAGAAGTGAGGGGGTGTTGTGAGGAGAATCCCCCGTTGAATAACAAAAATAGTTGTGTCCATTTATAAGGCTAAGGGTCTACTTCTCTTATTGTCATATGGCTTTGAACCTCCTTGTTTTTGTGTGAAGTGGAATTGCAACTTATGAGCAAATATACATAAGAACAAGCATGGTAATGTGAAGAGTAGTATATGATTGTATTAGGAATTTAGGAGGAGGTAGAAGGTGCAACTTCTATTACCTTTTTTTTTTGGGATTAGAAGGTAGAAGGTGCAACTTCTATTACCTTTTTTTGGGGTTCTTGATGTTTCCATATTGGCATGGAGCTCCATGGTTGTTAACTTGTCTACATTGTCTCAGACAAAGGAGCTGATCGCTGAGATAGAATTACTCGAAGAAGAGGTTGCCAACAGAGAACAGCATGTTCTTGCTCTCTACAGGAACATCTTTGAACAATGTGCYAGTCAGCCATCTTCTGTGCAAACMTCTGGCATGATTTCACCTGCTCATACAACAAACAAAGCAAGGAAACATCCTAGCATTATATCGAGCACATTTTGTTCCTCAAAGAATTTTCCTTTGGGAGCATTTTCTTTGAAAAGAAATTCTAGGAAGAAAGATAGCAGGAATAGACGTGCCTCATTATGCACAGGAAAAACCGATATCCGTTATGACAAACCTTGTTTTGACCAGATTAAGGTAATTTTCAAAACAATTGCCTTTTCRGTTCTTAGTGGATTGCCAATAGTGGTGCTATTGCTTAGTCATGAATATCCTTAAATTGCAGTATGCATTATTTCTTTAGTAATATTAGCGAATAACAACTTCCATCTAGAATCTGCACCTAATCTTTTCTTGATCAAGAAACTATAATAAAACAGAGAATTGTGAGACCTTGCTTAACTATCTATTTATAAAACTTTCCCAGACTTCAGGCCATCTAACTGTTTATCTTTCTTTAAAGTGACTTGCTCCAAGATGCTTGAAATATTATGATGAGCTATCCATATATGCATTTTCTTACTTTGTCATATACATTTACATGGTAATTGTCATTGATGTAATAGCTCCAATAGATTCAGATAAATTGATTTTAAATTGCTGCACGATGTAAAATGATTTAGCTCCAATAGATTTTTTTTTAGGTCCTCGATATTAGTATTGTAACTTGTAAGTCATAAAGCATGTCTAGCTCGTGCCTGTCATTACAATGGTCCAAAAATCCTTGTTGAGGTCTGAAGTTTAACATCAAACTAGGTTTTATGGATTTCCCCCAMACTCCATATTGAGGTCCTTAATTGTTTCGGGTGCTTTGTTATCAATGTTTGTGAAGCAAGTGTTCTGCTACTACCTTCTTGGACAGGAAATGGAGCTGAGGTACTAGTATGTAGTTATACAGGGAAGGTTAAATATTACTTCTTAGTTGAATCCAAGTAATAGAGACTACAATAATTTTTCTACCATCAACCCAAAGTCCCTAACTACCAATCTCTTCTTTATATAATATTTAACCTAGTATTTTCTATTAACAAAATAATTAATGAAAGTACAAGACGATCAAGGGTCTTAGGTAATCACATTTCGCTATAATTAAGCCATTTTAGTGTGGATGTGGCTGTAGCTTGCAAGAAAGCTTGCTGCTCTATTAGCTTGTCACCGAACATTGTTGATTGTGATGATGTTCGCTTTTGCATCCAATGTGATATCTTCGATGCAAAGCTCAATCTTCCATAGGATAGACTTTGAACATGACACAGCAAGATATTGTGAAATTACTCATAATGTAGGTCAGTATAATTATATAATCTCACCCAATCTCAAGCACATGTTGATTTCTCTGAGAGAGGACCTTTTTAYTGCTTTTGTAAGTTGCACATTTGWTGCTCCTATCTAAGTGAAAGCTTCAATTAACACCTGGTAAATAATTTGTGTGGCCATGTCTACACTCTTGCTATCCTTGGTTGTGTGCACTTTTCCTCGTACTTATCATTTTCTAAGATCATTTAACCAACTGTTGGAAATCTTCAAATGTGGTCCTTTCTTGTCCCCTTTCCCATTACTATAAATCTCCCTACCAATTTTTATTGGTTAAGGACAAGATTAAGACCTTCTAGACRGCTAGACTACCAATAGCATGTTTTACTTTGTTTTWGTTGGTATTCCTTAACTTGTGCATGGAATTTCCTGTCTTCGTGGTTAGAAAGTGGGTGTTCTGAAGTGCCCTTGCAATCCTGTAGTAATTATGGCATCGTAAAGTACAAGCTCATGCAAATATTTTAAGGCTCTCTTATTGGATGTGACTAAACTCCCCCTCCCTTTCCAATTTTGGATTTTAATTATTCATGCTAATTAGGTTTTCCATAAGTTTCAGGTAAACGGGAAATCACAAGAGAGAGTAAATAATTCTGGTTTAAAAACTCTAAAGGATTACCTTCATCAGTGCCCAAGCAAGTTGTCCGAGGAAATGGTTAAGTCTATGGCTGCAGTGTACTGCTGCTTCCGCAGTGTGACGACAACAGAATCCGAAAAGTCTGGGAATAACCAATCATCTGTTGTCTTTAAGCCTTGTGGGGATGTTACATCCCAACTTAGCAACCATAAAAAGCACACTTCCAAATCGATGGTAGAGATTTTCTCGATGCCTACCAGCAAAAAACAGTTTTCGCGTGCATCCTATGCAATCAACAGCTACAGGTGGGTTTCAGACTTTCAGTTATTTGAAATTGAACTTCACACCATGGAAGAAAATTCTCTGCTGTGTGGAAATATCTCCTATACGCAATCAAATTAAATGTTTGCTGAAATGGATTTTATTTACAAAAGTGAATTATGAACTTAGGATAGATTTGTTGTTGTTGGCTGGTTATTTCCCATATTAAAGGTTGGGATTCATCAATTATGGGAACTTTAATTGTGTTATGTACACTCATATTCAAGTAACATAGGCATCGACTAAAGTGGGTAATCATGTTGTGTGCACTTATTGGCACATTGCTTTAAACTTTGCCGTATTCTGGTAATCCTATTTTTAAATTACTTTTTATGCCTTTTTATCTTTAAACCTTAGAATACAGTATACATTGTATTGAGTTCCTTGTTAAAGAAATGAGGTTGGGGGAGAATTGTTTTACAAGAGTAAAGGTCAAAGCCAAGAAAAAGGAAATTATGGCAATATGCCAATATGTCATAGGTAGTGGCTTGGTGCTCTCAGGCAGTCTCTTTACTTGGTGCTGCTTCTTGCACCAAAACCAATAATATTGCTGGTGTTATATAAACCAAATACTCCACTTTAATATGTGTAATTTTTAATTGGAAATCTTTTGTTTACTCTCGCAGAGCACTTGTTGAGCAACTAGAAAAGGTGAATGTGGGTCATATGGATGCCAAAGCCCAGATTGCATTTTGGATCAATGTCTATAATTCTCTCATAATGCACGTAAGAAATTAAGAATTATAATGTGATATTGTATATAGCCTTGTATGCTCTTTTTTTTTTCTTTTCAACGAAAACTGCCTTTTGCAGGCATATATAGCATACGGGATTCCCACTAGCTCTCTGAGAAGATTAGCACTTTTCCACAAGGTAGTGCAATTTTATGATTTTCTTATTGGTGTTTTAGTTCATGCTTTCCATATTTTTCAGTCACAAGAAATTGTTGGGCATATAAAGCAATTGATCTTTCATGGGGTGTTCATTTAGGGGTCTACTGCCTGATATGTTAGACCTGGAGTGGATGAATTTTGGAAGTTTTTAAAACCTTGATAGACACCCTACCATTGTCAAGTATGCTGGCTCTTGAGTCACTGTCTCAGATCCTCAGGATTGGATGAATGTAACAGTTCGATTTAGTTTTCCAGGTTTTCATACTCTACTTTCTGATCCTTAAAACAGTAATGTTTCCTAAGTTCAAACAACTTGTTTCTTTAGAAATCACATTGAAAAGAAGATGGTATTGATGTATGTAATCTGGAAGGGGTGGCTTCTTGAAGAGCCAAAAACTAGAATAATGACATTTGATTTAGAAAAGGGGCAACTGAAAACAATTGTCAAAAGTCCTTTTCCCAATCAGTGAGGCAATATTCTTTGAGTGAAAAACTTTTGACATCACCTATTCTCATGTCTCGGGCTYGGAAGTGGTTGTTTTAGGAATTCATCTATTTTTCACTATATGTAGGAAGTATTTACTTTACAACCTAGTGATTTGACAGCTTTCTGTGTAGTGCAGGCGGCTTACAACATTGGTGGCATTATTTTCACTGCAAATGCCATAGAACATACAATATTCTGCTTCCGTACACCTCGAATTGGCGGGGTAAATAGCTGCTTTTCAGTACTTCAGCTACTTCCTATTAATTCAGCTAAATAACTTTTGCATGCAAGTGGCAACTAATTAATTGCTTATGTCTAATCATCAATGGTCATGGTTTCACCTTCTTAATTGGGGACTGGGGAGTGCTCTAAATAGTTACCAAAAAAATACTTTTCCTATGTTCATATGTCAGAAGTTTAAAAAATAGATTTCCGTTTCCATATTCTTTTCTAACGTTCTAGCAATCAACTAAACCAAAGAAAATATAGTGACAATTGTTTTTTCTATTGATAATGTGTTTTCTCAAAAATTAATTTTCAATTGAATGTATCTTAACATGTTCCATATTTGTTGGCTTTGCATATATATGTGTGTTATAAACTCAATATCTGTTCAGACAGTAAAAAAAAAACAAAATTTGTTGCTTATCACTTAACAGCATCATCTAAGTTGAAAATGGTGATGTCAAACACGCCTTCACTATTTCTTATTTTGTTTGTACAGTGGATCGAAACCATTTTATCAACTGCCTTCAGAAAAAGATCTGAACAGAAGCAACTCCTTGGTTCAAAACTCAGCCTTCCTAATTCACAGTCCCTGGTTTGCTTTGCGCTCTGCACTGGAGCCTATTCTGATCCAGTGGTAAATTCCTTGTTTCTGGACCATTTTTTTTTTTAATAATCTTTTCTTAACTACGAATCTGTGAAGTATAAAACATGAATACACTTCTCTATTCTTTTTCCTCGTATTAATGTCAGCTGTAGACCTGTGTTGAATAGTTGAATCACAAAAGTAGGTAAAGGTCTACATGCAGCTTACGATAATATAACAAAGACCTTATTTTCTTCAACTTGAAAAGATAATACAGTATTTGAAAATAATATTATAATAGTTTTGGCTATGTTGCAATGTATCATTGCGCATTAATACATATACAAATCTAATATTCAGTAATATAATGACATGAAAAATTGATAAATTACAAAATTAAATTTCAATTATCAGCTGRTCAAGAGAATAAGGCCTAATCTTCAAATGGAGTAGTTTCTTCATTTCAATCCTAAACCTAGTAAACATGCAATATTTCATTGGTGGTTTATGAAATCATGACTTGCAGCTGAAGGTATACACAGCAGCCAATGTCAGAGACGAGCTAGAACAGGCCAAGAGAGAGTATCTTCAGACCAACATAGTAGTGAAGAGATCAAATAAAGTATATCTTCCTAGAATTCTTGAAAGAATTTCAAGAGAATCTACCATTGGTTCYGATGAACTCCTCAAATGGGTATGCAAAAGCGTTGACAGGAAGATGCAGGACTCGATTCAGCGATGCCTTGATTCAAAAAACGGGAAGAAAGCATCTCAGATGATCGAGTGGTTACCGTACAACCCTAAATTTCGATATACATTCTCAKMAGGACTTGCCTCAAAGCCTTGGTGGCTCTGATATGCTTGTATAAATGTATAATGAACATTTTTCGTGCGTTTTTCGTGTCCCATTTTCCGTCCTGAGAAATTGTACTATGAAGTCAAAAATCAAGATGTTCCATGTCCAATGTCTCCTCCATATGTGGTTTCTATTGTACAAATGAACATTTACGATCTTTCTTTTATCTAATTAGCTTGTACAGGAGATTTTTAAGTCCTCTTTATGCCAATGATCCTGTTGTTTAGTTCCATTACATTAGTATTTATGGTTTTACAATTTTTACTTCATTCTTCACGACCCAAAATTTTAATTCTTGAATTGTAAACTTATATCTAAAAATATGCAAGTAATGGTATTAAAAATTAAAATGGCACTATGATTAAATTAATTAATTAAATTATTTTGCCGTGGCAAAAATATTAGGGAAGAGGGTATTCATTATTCAGTTGATTAACAGCGTGAATTGGGGAGGAAGAAAAATCTGTTAGAAAAAGGGGGAGAAAASAATGGAATGAAGTGAGGAAAAAAAGGGCAAATAAGGGAGACTGTTGAATGAGAAAGTTGAGGAATATTCCCACTAAACAATGAACAAAAAAAATTCAACCAATGAAATTTCAGATAATTCTTACATTATCTATTTATTTAATTTAGGAAGGGAAATGACAATAATAATTACGTTAATATAAATTATTTTGGGTCAAAATTGAAATTATTATTGGATGAGAATATGAGATGAGGATCTTCAAAATCAATGGTTAGAATTGGCCAGTCCATTAGGTATATGGATTATAGAAAGGCCCTCCTTTGAATTGTGCCCATTAGAATATTGGACTGATTTTTCATAATTAAACCATATATTTTTTAGGTTAATTTTCCCAAACTTAAACTAGCTCATGATGATAAATTAATTATTTTTTCCCCTTGCAAAAATATACGAAGTATATTTTTTTAAAAAAAACTTAATTTGTTTTAACTAAAGTTATTATAACTATTAAATAAATACCCTCAAAAAATCCGTAAGTACTTTTTTTTTACGAGAAAATCCGTACATACTTCACGTACTTGATCCGTAGACAAAATATAGTGAGTTTATAACCATATTTCATTCAACTAAATAACACACTATAAATCAAATATGCATTATACAATTTCTTATAAAAATTAACATGGATTGAATTTTAGTTTACGTTTAGGAAAATCCTTGCTTACATAGATTTATGAACTTTACAATAAAAAATCTAGATGTGTATAAGAGACATAACATGGATTGAATTTTAGTTTACGTTTAGGAAAATCCTTGCTTACATAGATTTATGAACTTTACAATAAAAATCATACTTATAATTATTTTTATTACTAGTTCATAAATCCATGTAAGCAAGGAT
>SNQN01005591.1:0-15642 GCA_008642245.1 Bassia scoparia | reverse complement strand
CTATAGTAGACAAATTTTTAAATTATCTCAATTGATGAATTGTTTTTCTCAAAAAATTAATTGAATTCAAATGAAAATGTAATCCATATAACCATATTCCAATATTTTGTTGGCTTTGCAATATAATATTGTGTGTATAAAACTCAAATATTGTTATACAGTTACACGTCAAAAAAAAAGAACAAGATTTGTTCTTATCACTTAACAGCAGTCAAATCTAAGTCTGAAAATTAAGTACGATGTCAGAACACGCCTTCACTATTCTTTATTTGTTTGATAACTCATGTGATCGCGCAACACATAATTTTATCTATATGTCTCTCTCATGAAAACAACCTAAAACCAGAGCACGCTCCTTGGGGTACCCTCAAAAACCTCAGCCTTCACTTAATTACGAGTCCCTAAGCGATTTGCTTTGCGCTGCTGCCACCTGGTACCCCGATTATCTGACATCCAGTAGGATAATAATTATCCCTTAGATCTGGACACATGTTCATTGTTTTTTACATAAATCGTTTGTCGTTTAACTTACGAACTGCTGAAGTTATACAATACCAATGAATACACTATCTACTATTACTTTATTCCTCGTACTGAATGTCGCCCTGTAGACCATAGTGTCCATTAGAATAGATTGAATCAAAAGGATCAGTCAAATGTCATACATCGCAGACATATACGAAATAAGTATAACAAAACCGCGTTTTTGCATTTCTTCTACACTTGAAAAAACCTTAAACTACAGTATCTGAAAATAATATAATAAAATAGTATATGGGTCTATGTTTGCAATGTATCAAGTTGCGCCATGGCACACTAAAAACATAATAACAAAATCTAACTACTTCAGTAATCATAAACTAGACATGAGAGCAACCAATTGATCAACATTACGAATAATTAGAATTTCAGTTATTCAGTTTCTCATACAGATGAGATAAGGCCTTAATCTTCAAGATGAGTGTAGTTCGTACTCTTCATGGTCAAGTGCCTCTTAATATTCCTTGAGTAATACATGCCAAGGAACCTCACATTCAAATTGTTGTTGTACTGAAACATAACAATGATCTGCCAGCTCGAGTACTAGTACACAGCACGCCAAGTCATAGACGAGCCCTTGAAACAGAGCCAAAGACCGAAGAGTAATTTTCAGACCTAACTTTGAGTAGTGGAAGAGCATCAAATAAAGTAACTCTCCTAGAGATTCTTCGAAAGAATTCTCAAAGAGAATACTACATGCGTTCCAGATGAACTACTCTTCCAAAAATGGGTAATGCAAAAACACGTCTGACTCAGAAGAAAATAGACAAGGACCTCACATTCCAAATAGCTTGAAGCCCGTCGCTCAATACTCAAACACACAACAGCGGAGAAGAACAAAGCATCTCAGATGATCGGCACTTTAGTCCCAAAATTTCATTACCGCTACAACCCTAATTTTCGATTATACATCTTCCACTCAGGAACTTGCCTCAAAGCCTCGGAACGCGCCTGAGTGCTTGTCATAAATGATTATGAATGAACATTTCAGTGCAGTTTTTCGGTCCCATTTAATCCCCTGAAGAAAATAATATACTCATGAACGTCCAAAAATCAAATCGTTCCATGTCGCAATTCTCCTCCATATGTGGTTCTACTTGTACCAAATGAAATTTACCGATCTTTCTTCTATAGCGTAATTAGCTTGTACAGGAGATTTTTAAGTCCATCTTTGCAATCACTGTTGTTAGTTCCATTACATCTAGTATTTATGAGTTATTACAACCTTTTCCTTCATTCTTACGACACAAAATTTACTTTTGAATTGTAAAACTTTATAAAAATATGCAAGTAATGGTATTACTAAATTTTAAATCATGGCACGATGATTTATATAATTCTATTAATTATTTTTCGCGTGCATAAATAATTAGGGAAGAGTATCATTTATTCAGTTGATTAACAGAGTGAATTGGGAGAGACAGAAATCTTTAGAAAAGGGGGAGAAATCAATGAATGAAGTGAGGGAACAAAAAGAGCAAATAAGGGAGCTGGTGATTGAAAAGTGAGGAATATCCCAAAACAATGAACAAAAAAATTAACACATGAAATTCAGATAATTCTTACATTAATCTATTTATTTAATTAAATGGAATGCAATAATAATTACGCTAATATAATTATTTGGGTCAAAGATTGAATCATTATTTTGGATGGGAATATGGATAGATGCGTTTCAAAATCAAGTGGGTTAGAATTGGCCAAGTCCATTAGGTATATGGATTATTAGAAATGGCCCTCTTTGAATTATGTGCCCATTGGTAGATAATTGGACTGATTATTTCATAATAATAAAACCATCTATTTTTTAGGTAATTTTTCCAGACTTAAACTATGCTCATGATGAATAAATTAATTATTTTTCCCCGTGCAAAAATTACGAAGTATCTTTTTTTAAAAAAAACTTAACTTTTTTATAAAGTATTATTAACATAATTAATATACTCCCTCCACAAAATCCGTAGTAGCTGTTTTTTTTACGAGAAAATCCGTTACATTTCACGTACTTGATCCGTGATCCAAAATATATGTGATTTAAACCATATTTCATTCAACTAATTATAACAACTTATAATCAAAATATGCATTATAACATTCTTATAAAAAATTCACATGGATTGAATTTTGTTTCGTCTTAGGAAAAATCCTGATTAACTTTAGATTTAATACTTTACAATAAAATCATACTTAATAATATTTACTTAGTTCATAATCCATGTAGCAAGAGTGAAACAAGCATGTTCTTTATGATGTCAGATCTAATATTTTGTAATGACTTAGTGGCTTGAATAAAACAATTAATTAGAAAATGTTTAACAAACTAAACCAATAAAACTTTTAGTACCTCAAACAAGAACTGAGTATAAGTTTACTCAACATTGTCTATAATATTTATTTCCTCATCTCATTCTTGCATTTTTCAAGCATACTTTAAAATTATTTTGCCATCTAATTACACAATTAAATTTTGCCAATAATAAAAAAAAACCAATAAAAAAACAGCCGCCAATGAAAGTACAGTATAAATATACTCAGTACCTTAAAAAAACCTAACTGCTCATACAATCATACCTCGGATCCTCCAAAAAATCCTTGTGACAGTTACTCCWYTCTCTCTCTCTCTTCTTTCTCTCTCTCTTCTTTCTCTCTCTAGCAGTTTAAAGCAGTTATTCTTCAACTCATTCTTTGCTTCTTGGTCTTTGCTCAGTCACTCAACTCCTCTCYAATATCCCTTCCTTTCCTTCTGTTTTGCTCTCTMATTCTCCTCTTTTCACTCAGTTATTAGACAGCAAAATTAATTAGCTAACCAAAAAAATGGCATTACATTGGGAAAATCCTAACTACTTTCTCAACCAAACTTACCCATTTGAGCAAAACATTCCTTTCCAATTCCATGACTCCCCTCAACTAGAAACTGACCTCCTCTGCTTCCCCGATCCCCTGCCTCCTGAACTCGTCGATTTCGACGTCGATTCGCTGTTTGACCCTCCTCCTCCTCCCCCACTGCAGCCACCCCTGCAGTACACTCACCATGACTTTGATTTCGTCCTGCCTGACAGCAACTCTTTCTCCTCCCTTGATTTCCCACCCCCTATGCTTGTTGACGATTTCTTCGCTTTCGACGACGATTACTGCTCCCAATTCACCACCCCCTTTCCTAAGAAGCAGAAGCTCATTTCTGCTTCTGCTTCTGCTTCTGCTTCTGCTTCTGCCACCCCCTCCTACTACAGCAATAACTTCATCACCCCTGATTTTGTCAACCAACATTATCAGTGCCACTATGATTACTATGCCAACTACTGTGGTGCTAACAGCTTTCATGAGGGTTCTGGGAACAATTACAGCAGCATTGATGATGGAAACAACAAGGTTAAGGHGGTAACGGCGCAGAGTAAAGCAGCAAGAGAAAGGAGGAGGAAGATTACTGAGAAAACACAGGAGCTAGGAAAGCTGATTCCTGGTGGTCATAAAATGAACACTGCTGAAATGCTTCAATCTGCTTCTAAGTATGTCAAATTCATGCAAGCTCAATTAGGAATTCTTCAGTCTGCCAAAGCATTACAAGAGGTATGTTAATGTACTTCCATTTTACTTACTGTTTCCTGAATTTTATTACACTTAATTCAGGTTATTTATATATCATACAAGTCCAATACAAACTTTCAAAATTAAAGGCTGTTTTTAGCGGTCACTAAATGGGGTGCGATTTAATTTGGAGTACATAAATCAGTTGAACCAATTAAAGAGCATTTTGTGCTAATAATGAAATTAAGTATGTGACATTACTGATTTAATACTACAGTTTGTTGAGTTAACAATGTGCCTATTATATTGTTGGGGGTGTTTAATTATGCAAGTGAGATATTTTATATCTTGATTTTGGTATGACATAACAATAAACAAGTACACACAAGAATATCAAGATTGAAGCTTTGCTTAGTAGTTTCGGTGATTTTGGCATGTTAATAACAAAGCTTATGACCTGATTAATGAGTGTGTTATTCAGTAGTCCCTCCAATTAAAAATAATAAGAATAGTCAAAGTGAACCACACATTTTTTTAGCGGCATAAATTCGGTTGAAACTGTTAATTACATTGCATGAATTTTTTATTTTAGACATGCACGGAATGTTAATTTTACAATTTTAATTATTTTTATTCTTTTTTTTACTAACAAAAAAATATTTTTTGCAAAGAAAAATAATAAAGTTAGGTGAATATGAAGGTGGTGACTACGCAATAATATATACAACACAAACCGATGACCGACTGGATAACTTGTTTTATAGCATGTGCAAGTGAACACAACAAAACATTATGTGGATTGTCTATTGTTTACTATAATGTAAATGGTTTTTTTGTTGGAACTATATCGCTCGGATTATATAAGTGACAGGTTTTTTATTTTACAGGATGAGGATCAACAAGACCGAAGGTAAACACACAATTTTGTCCACATTACCTCACATGTCTGGTCCAGAGAGAAGCCTATGCAAAGGAAAGGTGCTTAGTTCATTTGTGATCTTCTCCCCATTACTAGAAGATAGCATTGTGATTCAGTAGTCAAACCATCAATTTCACTGCCATTGAGCCGCCAGTGATTCCTTCATACTAGATTGTGTTCTACATTATAGGGCCTTTTAGTTGCTGATTTAGGTTCTAATTTACTTTCCTAAATCATTCATTATATCTAATTTTTTTAATTCTGTCATTTTGATTATATTTTTTGGTTTAATATGGCTAATTTGCATTAGCTATAGCTAGTTTAATTGTAATCGAAAGAATATTCCTTATTCTTATCAGTTATATTGTATTATTATTTTTTTGTTCAATTGTAATTTTGCAGTTAGTTCTTGCTGGTATTGATAACTTTCCGCATAGTTATCTCTATTGTATACGGGAGGGAGGAAGGTAGTGGTGAGAGAGCACTAAACATACAATGGGCAAAATACTAGCTTTTAAGAGTAAAATTGTAGAAAGAGAGTTACTCAATAACGTTCTTTCTACACTAAGAGAGTTCATGGATCCTCACCTTATATATAGTTAGGTTCATATGAGAAACCCTCTTATTTATGAGACCGAGAACTCTCATCTCATCCATACCAAATCATACTAAATAATCAATCATTTATTTATTTATAGATTTTTTGTACAAACCACATTCCAATGGGCTGTTACAAATTAAGCACTCACCTCTTTAACTTATTTTACAATACCACCATGCAATTACATTAACATTTTAAAATACCCACACCACGGCTATTTTTCCCAAATCCGTTATCTGTGGGCGCCCACTCACGTATGTTTTCCTTCTTTTCCCTCAATCTTCCACGATTTCCCAATTCTTCATTTCCTTTCTTTTCCTTTTTCACCTCTTTTCATATTCTTCTTCTCATCCTTGATTTCAATTCCCTTTCACCTCTTTCCATCTTCACTTTTCTTTCTCTATCATCTTCTTTTTTTGTATCAAAGCAGTTATTTAACTATATTTATCTTTTAATTTTCCTATTAATCAGGTTTAACTTTTTCCAATTTCTCAACATCCAAATACACTCATATATCAATAAGTCAACTGAAAATTGTTTTGATTGATTTTTGTTGTGTAATTTATTAATCCTAAATATCATGATATTGCTTCTTCTTCTGCAATCTTATACAAACTTTTTTCTTTTCATCCATTCTCTTATTTGCTCCTTAATTCAACTCATTTATCACCTCCTAATTAATAATATCACCATATCCCTGTTGCTTCAGCATTTCTGCTACAATCGCAAAGCTTTCCGCTTCCCAATTGAATGTTTACAGTATAATGAGAGTTGACTCAAATCGCAATGTATTTGTTCTCCTAGTCTTCTGATTTTTCAGATCTTTGTCTTGATAAGTTCTCCCATTTTCATGAATTGTTGATCCCAATGATGTTCTCTTCTGTAATTTTCTTAACTCCCCCCCTATAACTTGCATAATGCGAATTTGGTGATATTTTCTTTACTATTTTGCCGAATTCATGATTTTAGGCTCTGCCATTTTGAGTGTTTTTACTTTATTTTTGGCTATAAGGATAGCAAGAATAAATAATTAGTGTTGTTTGACAGAAATTGAAAATCCATTGAATTTAAGTACCCAAATGCATGAAAGGAGAAAAAATTGAAAGGAAAGGTAGTAATGGAGGAGAGAGGAAGAAGAAAGTGAAAGTGRAAGGGGTGAAAGGGATAGAAGGGAGGAGTATCGTGGGAGAATTGGGTGAAATAAGAAATTGTAACGGAATGAGGCTCATAAAATAACGGAGATTGGCAAAAATGTCGTTGGTGGTGGRTATTTTGAAATGAAATGTAATTATGTGGTGGTATTGTAAAATAAGTTAAAGAGGTGGTGGTTAATTTAAAACTGCCCTRATTGGCAGGTGGTTACGTACAAAAAATCCTTTATTTAAACTATATCTTGAAACAAAATCTGATTTTTTACTCCTTCAGCCATCTCTCTCCTCCTCTCACCTCTTTCTCTCTCCTCCCCTACCACTTTCTCTCTCGTCTGTAGAAGCACAAACCACCGCTGCCGCTGTCACACCACCACCATTACACCGGTCTTCTCCTGCCCGTCGAACTAGACTACCACCTCCAAGCCGACGCCTCGACGCGCTCTACCCATTTCTCTCTATTTCCTCACATCTCTCTCTACCGAGCCATTCCTCCTCTTTATCGTTGTCACTGTAGCAACCACCAACGCACCACAGCATCCGTGTGGTGGTACGTTGCGCATGGCCGGGGTTGTAGTTGTGGTGGTGGTGGTGTGTGTTAGGTTTTTAATTAGGGTTTCTTATTTTGAGGGTTTGATTTGCGGTAGTGTGTAGGCAGGGGTTACGGGTACGGTGGTGGTGGTGGTGGTGGTTCGTTGATGAGGGTGAAGGTACGGGTGTGCGATGATGGTGGTGGTGTGGTGGCGGAGGGTGCGAGGTAAGGGTGGTTCGTTGTTGGTGAGGGTGAGTGTGAGGGTGCGCGATGAAGGTGGTGGTGCGGTGGAGGGTGCGTGTGCTGGTGTGGTGTGGTGACTGGGCTCGGGGTGGGCTGTGGTTAGGGTAGTTTAGTCTCGAGGGTGGGCTTAGGGTGGGGTGTGGTGGCGTGGCTGTGGTGGTGGCAAGCAGGCTGGGTTCGTTGGTGGTGGTGTGTGGTCAGGAGTGGTGGTGTGGGAGGTGAAAGAGGAGAGAGGAAAAGTTATAAATTTGTTGAACATAAAGTATAACATTGTAGAACACTAGTGGCACACGGCGCGCACAAGCGCGYCGTGTTCCACGTGAAAATACATTAAAAAAAATATGTCAATTTATATGTGCGATGAAAATAATTCGTTTACAATTATTTTCATTATCTAACTTAATTAATTTCACTACTATCCACATTCAAAAGTAAATGACCGAATATTCACTACTATCCACCAATACATAAGTATATATAATTGTGGGTAGTTTAGGTTCTACGACTCCTCCCATATATATTGTCTGGGTGATAAACACTGTCCTCTCTATCAAGTGTAGCTCAATCACACTATAATCAACAATCAATTGGTAGAATTAGCATAACCGAATAGTCTCAATAAGGAAGAAGGGAGGTAAAAATGTCGACTTTCAACCTCTTTTTGTGAAATCCACGAAACGAACTCTTAGTACTTGGATGTCAAATAGTATTACATTCATGTTCTATATATTTTAAAAAATAATAATTTTTTCCCCTTTTCTACTACCTCTGAAAGTGCAAAATTATTAAAGAGAACAAATCAAACAATCATTGACAAAGGTGTGCGTATCATAACAATAAGATTAGTTTTAAGACTTAGGGTGACATCGTCATTTTATGACTTAAGATTTGAATTTATAAAAATTTCCTCATTTTCTTCTAATATTTTGACAGTCTAAGTTGAAGCTGAAATTTTAAGACTCAAACTTAAAACTGAAATATGAGACCCACCTTAATTCAATAATATTTTTTAATTAAAGATTAACAAAAAAGTAAAATATTATTGTATGGAGTATATTTGACTTGGAGTCTTAACTCGTAACAATAAATGGATGACTTCATCTTATGACTTAAAGCTAAACATGCTCTGAGATAAATTAGAAGCTTAAGGTAGCACTTCAGTTCTACTAATCAATGCCTGCATATTGTCAAGTACGGGGTATAACTTTTGTTTTTTGTGCATTTCATTTTAAAGGCAGGCAGGAATCCAAAAAGTCTATTAGAGGTAAATATTGAAGACAAAATATTATATTAAGAATGAATCATTGATGGAGTATATTTTCTCTTGGCAAGTTTGGGGATAACAAGGGAGCAATCTTTCCCAAGCCATATACTACGGGGCAACAACTTTAGATAATTCCCCACTTAGTCGTATAGTATGGGGAAGCAACCAATACAAAACTTATACATGTATACTACATGACAACGGGAAGAAGTTGGACATATGAGAGGAAACAATGTCGAGCATTAAAAAAACTAAGGTGATGAAATTCAGTACACAAGCGAAGATCAATATATTACGAGGGCAAGAATAATAAAATAGTTATTTACACCTTGAATAGTGAAACCAGAGACAAAAATTAGCAGTAATCTGATATAATCGTGTATTGTAAATGAACATACAACAGTTATCACAAAAGTAACAAGGGTTTTCCCCTGCTAGTTTGTCATCCATTGTTACTTAGTTTTGCATGTACGAAAAACAGAACACTTCTTTACAATTGCTTTCGATTGATACACAAATAACAATGGGTAAGTTGTCCGTCGTCATGGTGAATGAATTTATGTCTCTTTACCACGTAACATGCCTACAATTACCCTGCATACAGTTTTGCTTGAAACATCCAAAATTTGTGATCTAGAAGCACTATTGTATAATCTAAATGAAATTCTTTTAAAAAAATCAGTAATAGTTAATTAATTTTGACTTTTGATTGCTTTTACAAATGTTGTTTGTTTTAATTTTCAATAAAAAAATTGGCTTGATGTACTCTATGGCAGAGCATCTCCAATGTCATTACAGAAATACTCCTCAAGAATAACGCATGATATAAATGTGTGATCACACATCATATAAATAGACCAAACAAAAGATTCTATGAGGAATAACCAAAAGGGTCAAATTCCAACACCATCTCTTTCGCATACCATATTTGTCAAACAACTAATCACTAATTTTGTCTCTCAATTCAGTGAGAGTTTCACTCTCAAGGACGCATACATTTTGCTAGGAACGTTTGTTATGAAGAACTTGAACACGTAAACTAACTTCTGAATAGTGAAACCAACAATTATCGGGTTAAAGGTAGACAATGTGAGGTTCAATGATTAGTGAAAAGACATTAAAACAACAATTATCGGGTTAAAAGTAGACAGATTTATCCAGTTTTTCTATTATTTCAAATAATTCGAGATTTAAATTCAATTCAAAACAGCTCAGGATTAAGATCGATTCAAATGTGATCAGAAAACCCATGTGAAGCCTAACTTATATTTATCATTTTCAATTTGATACCTTCCAATTGTTTATCTAGCCTACTGCAATGAAAACAAGGATTACAACTCCTCATGAGAAGTTACAAAATATCCACTGCTAGTCGACTCCAGTCTACCCATGGTTCACCCAATTCACAATCCCTAACGTTATTAGTGTAATTCTTAAAAAGCTAAAAGCGTAGTGACAACACATTATTCAGGTCTAATAATAACGATGCCTTGCAAAGGATTGAAGTTCTCAATCATTGACTACAACAATAATAACAATATATGATTACATTTCAGCTTATAATAGGATAAGATTTTCCCAATGGGATAAAAGTAAACATCTGTATATATGCACCAAAATATTGAAAATACTTTTAAAATATGAAGATTTTATAGCATATATTCCTTATGAAAATAGACAAAGCACATGAACAATACACAAAGAATATCATTATACCTGACCTTTACACAGCGACTTTGAGCATGATACTTCTGTTACTGCACAATTTCAGCCTCAGACACACTTTCAATCTGCATTTGATAACAGGAAAATGTAATTAAACAATAAGAACCTATGTTATAGAGCCCGAGAACATTTTCCACACATCAAGATATCGACTGAAATGGAGACGGGCTCAATGTTATGGTAAAAGAAAATGGAAATTTGCATCATAATCACAAATCTAAAGCAAATCACTCATACCAACTTCTTATCTCAATGTGTATGAAAGTAAAAAAATGAAATTTGCCATCATAACCACAAATAACATTGTATATGAAGTAATGAGTTAATTATGTTCATCCAAGTTTGGCTCTTCACTTCAACAGATCCAAACTTTAGGAAGGAGTAATAAATTACAAAAAGGAGTTGATGATCTGAATTGGATCATACATATCATAGCCTTGACAAGTCTTGTAATTAAAGAAGAACAAGAAGCTGACAAAAAGAAAGGATATATATGGTGGAATTGAAACGGGATTGGATCGTTCTTTTTTTTTATTTTTTTTACCAAATTGGAGTTGAAAAGTGCTGCAAAATTTGATCTTCCTACTAAATTTATTTGTAAACAAATCTAGAGATTGAATTTGTAATTAGTTGATGCATCAAAAGCTACTTACACATTCACAGATGCAATGAGATCAGAATTGGTAAAGCTCAGTCCAGCATAGCACTTGGTGAAGTTCCCAGAAGCAGAACCAAATGAAACGTCAATACCCAAAGCAAAGGGTGTTGTTTCCCACCAGAAAAATTAACAGTGGGGTTTGTTGTCAAACCAAGGCTTGTGTTGATGCCAGCATACTCATGCAAGTACTCGAGTTCAACTTGTTAACATATTTAATTCTATTAATATTAGGGCATGCATTTACAAGCCCAAACCGAAAGAAATTAAGGTCCAAAATATACTCTAAAAAGATACTCAACTTTGATGTAATATGCAGGGTAGCCTCTACTGTTGATGCTGTTCTTTTAACATATATATCCTGACACAGTGCATCTAACAACACAATCAATTCTCTTTCCCATAGATATAACTTAAGGCTATATGCAAAGCTTATGCAGAATTAATCTAAGAAAGAAGCAAAGATGAATTTAAGGTTACTGGGCATTCATCTTTAGCAAACTAAGCCTTACAAAATGTGAAATGCGAAATGTCTAACACTTGATTCATAGTTTTGTTAATTTGAACAATTAATTCTGATCTACTCAATAAAAATCAATAACATAATACGAAGTATATAATGAGAAACTATCGTATAAAGCAAACAAGGTGGAACAACTAATGGATGGAGGCTTAACAWTGTGAGTAAAATCAACCCCAATAATCCCCTTTAGTTTGAACCGATATGCATCACAAAGGAAGATATTAATAAACTATGAATCAAATCTAAAACCCACAACAAATTAAGAAAAAAATTCAAACACAAAAATCGATMAAAAATAATTCAAAAAAATGCCAATAATACTAACGCATAATTCGAACCCTAAAATTGAAAAACAACCCAAATTTAAAAAGGAAATCCAATCAAACTTTGAAACCCCATCAATCGAAACCCTAACTTTCGAAAACCACAATGCAACATCAATCAATCATCAAGAATAAGAACAAACCCTAACCTCATAAATCTACGATCCAACATCCCATCTCGAACAACCAAGGCGGTGGTCATGGTTCGCAGCGCAAAATAACCAAAGAAATCCACACAAAACAGAATACGAGTTAAAACACACTCTGGCTCGCAAATTCCACCAACATGCAACACAATAAAGCAGATGCAAAAAAAACTGAGTAATCAACAATTCAACATGGAGCTGTAAGAATCAAGCAGTTGGAAGGAAATTAGAGAGAAAAGATGGAAGGCAGGAACTGAGCACAAATGAAAATGTTAGGTGGAAGGAATGAAGGTAGTACTGTAGTAGAATATGGTGGTAATGGTTGACTGCCCCACATGTGTATCATAACAAAACAAAGGAAGGGAATTAATAGCAGTAATGGCATTATGTAAATATGAATGTATAAAATGGGTAATTTCGTAATTTAAAATTGGGCAAAACCAAAACTCACACTTTTAAGAGTTATGGGATAAAGATTAAAATGGTAGAACATGAATTAAATCTGTAGAAACACGAAAACTGTAGGTGTAGAACATGAAGACTTAAATATAAAACATAAAAACAGTAGGTGTAGAACATGAGTTCTCATAGATATATATATTATATATATATATATATATATATATATATATATATATATATATATATATATATTATATATTAATATATATATATATATATATATATGGATCATGTGAAAAAAACACAACATCTTATGTGAAAACTAAAAACTTTTAATCTTGACCGTAGGATTTGGAGATCGACGATCACGATTTAATTATGTATACTTGTATTTCAATCTGGGGTACATTGAAGGTTTAAAGGGTACACGTGTACTGTTCATCAACAATAGCTGAAAGTCTTGGTACCCCTTTACTGCTTGTATGTACCCCTTAAAATGTAAAATGTACTCATTTATTTTGGTTTTCACGTTTTCATATAACATGGTTTTCATTGATCCCGACCTCTCTCCTCTCTCTCTCTCTCCTCTCTCTCTCTCCTCTCTCTTCCTCTCTATATATAGGATATATATATAACTTTATACATATATATATATATATATATATATAATACTATATTTAAATATTGTTTCTTTGAGATTGTTATTCTTTGTAAAAATTGTGTATGCTTTTTTTAAAAAAAATGTGTTTTTTAAATCATAATTTTTTTTACCATAAATGTTTGAGATTTAAGTAAAAATTTATATGGGATAAATGTAAAATTTGTCTTTATTTAAAATTTATAATAGGAAGTGGATTAATTAATTAATGGACTTTTAAATAAATTACTTTATATTTTAATAAAGAGGCGAATCAGTCATTGATAAGGACACCATTGCTCCCCTGTTGCTTATATAATAGAGATATACTCCGTAATCAAAATTTGGGAAATGATTTACATCTCTAAACAATAATAGGGGTAATTTTAAAATGATACAGAGTACAAAACAACACAGTTTCTATTTTTCTACAAAAGATAAAATTTATTAAAATTTCAAAATTTAAAATTTTTTCTTTACTAATATTATGTTATTTTTTTATTTAGAAAAAGTATAATTTTCAATTCAAATATTGAATCAATAATAATTTTTGAAAAAAACTTACACACAAAAAAGTTTATGTAAGTACTTTGTTAATAAATTTTGCTTAATATAAAATATCAGTATTGTTATATCTCATTTATGTTTTCCAAAATCTAGAGTCAAACAATCTATTAATGATTTTCTCATAATTAAATCATCTTTGTGAGCACATTATTTATTATTTTAATAAGTGTTAACATTAAATTTATAATACAGTTCTCATCATAAACTTTCTACAAGCGTATAACATAAAATAATGAAGGAAAATTGAGCATTGAAGTATTGCGCCAATTCTATTCTCGGCATTAAAAAACTAGTTACTATTCCTGTATAAAGTACTACTACCGTTCGTTCCTTTTATTTGTCTTGTTTGGAATCGGGGATAATTAAGAAAATGAATTTTAACTAAATAAAATGTGTGAATTTAATAAGATTATTTCATTTCATATAGAAATACTAATAACATATTTAAAAATACTAATAACTACTAAGATCTATCTGAGTATCATTTCACTATTAGAAGTAAATATTTTTATTGACACATATATTCAATCCAACATATTCAAGCCAATTGCATGTTCAATATATTTCCCCTAAAATGTCATAATTCAAGTGAAATATACACACATTATTTTCAATTTGAATGATGTATGTTGATATTTCAATTTTCAAAATTATATGAACTAGTAGTTGGTTCCGGAAACCGGTCCCGGGTATTTTAGGACTAGTCTCCAAAATCTAGGAACCGGTTCAGCTAGATCTGGTTCCGTTCCATATTTGGGACATCTGTCGTTCCGAGGTCCATTCTTCAAAATATACTGGGTACTTGGTCCCGCTCACCCCTATGTTAAAAAGAGTTGTTGAGTTTTATTTAGTGATATAGGAAAAGATAATCAATGTGTGTTGAAAAGTAAATTTTGGGGAGTAATCTAGATAGTGGTAAAATATAATGGAAGAAAAAATAATAAATATGGTTCAATTTACCATGGAAAATGTGGATAAAGTTGGGGTTAAAAATATAAAATATTCTAAACAAAACAAACATTCAGGAATTCAATTTCGAGAAACATAACAAACAAAAGGGGGGATTTTCATCTGTATTCTATCAGGGAATGGGGGAGTTGGTGATGGCGATGGCGGTGTCCACCCAAAAATACTAAAACACCCTTAATAATTGAATTATATGAATAAAGTGGACGAGTGTATAATTATATTTCAYATGATGTCTTCTTAATTTTACTAAATTACCCTCAATAAATATTCATCTCTTTTTATTTTGTATGAATATTGTCAATTTAAACTTAGGAAAGTCTACCATTAATGTCTTAATTAATCAAAATTATTCACATTAATTTGCCAAAATCACAATTAGAAATCATAATTTCAATAATATTAACTGGCAGTATTTTTATTAAACGATGCGAAATGAATTGAATTCATTACTATTTATAATACTCCCTCCGTTTTTTATTAGCTGCTTCACTTATCATTTTGGGATTTTTTCAATTAGTTATTCCAAACCAATCTAAAAATTATTTTTTTACTTTTGACTTACTTTATTTACTCTAACATTAATAAATTACTCTTCTCTAACGTTAACTTTCATTACTTTACCCAATTTATTTAACCAAAATTACCTTTTCCCAAAAAAATTCATTCACTCTTTTACCTAACTTACTCAACTTTTTTACCTAACTTACTCATCTATTTATGTAAGTCAATTAACTCTKAAACGTTGTGCCAAATTGGTATGGAACATCTAATAAAAAACAAAGGGAGTATTAATTGTGGTACTCCGTATGCGAAATGAATTCATTGTCATTTAAAGCACAATGAATTTGGACACTAATTATAATAGAAATATAAAATTAATAATTTCTACACTCTATTATATAAAGCATACAATTTTCTCCCCC
>SNQN01005590.1:31681-43393 GCA_008642245.1 Bassia scoparia | reverse complement strand
AATTAAACTGTTCACACATTAAATTGAAATCAACTCAATTGAATACACATTGAACTGAAATCAACTTAATTGAATTATAACTGAACTGATATAGTTTAAATAGGAGGGATGATAAATCTAGCGCAGCTAGAAGTATAGCGCGGGCACTGTTTGACACTGTTTGGCACTGTTCACTTGTAAAAAAAAAAAAATTATTCAATCCTAACATTGTCTGGAAATATATAAACATTGTCTTACGAGTTTGTAACATTGTCCAACTATATACCAAACATTGTCTCAACGTAAGCTAACATTATCCGACAAATTTAAAATTCAATCACGTGACCCCATTTTCCTCTACCCTCCGGTTATGTTTTTTTTCCTTTTTCTTACTTTTTTTTTGCCTTTTTTTTTTATTTTTTTTAACACTTCCTCATAGCGCTATATCAATAGCAGCTATGAGGCAACACTTCCTCGTTTAAATAGAAGTGAACTAATTGAAGTAACAGGTCTAATGTTGACACATGTTTTGAAATGATGAGCTTAAGTTGACTTTTACTAATGAGTAATGACTAATCTTGTAAAACCATATCTCTATCAACCACACCTCCAATTCCTCAAAACGTCAAAACAATGGAAAACAAGACAAAGAAAATACTGGTAACAGGAGCATCAGGCTACTTAGGCCAAAAACTCTGCCATACCTTACTGGACAATGGCTACTCTGTTCGCGCATTCGTGCGTCGTAGCAGCGACCTCTCTTCCTTCCCACCACCTTCGTCCTCTTTCCCCTTCGACCTCGCTTTCGGCGACATCACCGACTACAACTCTCTCCTTTCCGCCATCCATGGCTGCCACGTTGTCATTCATACCGCTGCTCTTGTTGAGCCTTGGCTTCCCCAACCTTCAAGATTCTTCACCGTAATCATCATGCTCAATTTGATCAATTCTAGTGTTTCCATTTTTGAAATTTGGGGGTTTTGACTTTTTTGCTGTTTAGGTCAATGTACTGGCCGGGCTTGAAGAATCTGATATCAAGCTGTAAGGAGACTTCTACGGTTCAGAAGATTGTTTATACGTACGTCATGTTTTCCGCTCTTTGGACCGTCACTGATGGAGCATTCTCTGGCTGACGGAGAATCAGAGTTTGGTTTTTTTTTTTTTTTTTTTTTTCTTTTCTCATTTTTTAAAAATTGTCTGTTAATTATGCATTTCATGCTGGTAGTTGAGTTCATGATAATATTGGTTGATTTGATAAGTCATATCTCTAATTTGTAAGTAACTAGAATCATAATCATAAAGATTTTTTGTTGCGTAAACCGTTTATCATCAAGATTAATTGAAGAAGTAATTTAATGGCAAAAATGAAAGCGAAAGAGATTAATTGTATAAGTAAGATACACTGTTCATGTCAATTTCGATGCTAAATGAATAATTTGTCTAACTACTTGTAGAGCAATATTGAAACTGTTCGATAATTGTCTATGAAAATTTGAAGGTAACACCATGAGAAAGTTCTTTTGTAAGAATATGAGCGATCAAAGGTTCCGGCTGATAAGAAGCAAGCAGCTCATCGAAGGGGTTCGATCGTGCGGTTTATACTGAGTTATTTGGTTCTGGAAACTTACATGCTCGGGAAATGTGGTCCGTAGACTGGTGAGTGACATTCATGTATTTAGTAAATAGCTGTTTGCCCAGTAGAATTAGTTTGTAGCTTTCATGTTTTAGTTTCTATTGTGTTTGTGATTGTTTTCTACTTATTGGATCTAATACTACTGAAGTTAAAAATAATTGTGTTGATTTTAATTTTTTTGGTAATCAGTTTCTAACTTACTAGAGAGAACAGATAGTTCACTGCTGGATTGACTATGGACCCTTTAAGGAAACATGGCGGCCTGATGTCTGATTAAAAGACAAAATAGACCAACCAAAAACTAAGTGTAATTGAATCTTGAGATTTTAAGTAGACGATTTAACATGGTACAGTGCTTGCATCCAGGCTTACGACTGATCTTCTTTCTGTAGTACAAAAGCAAATATCTTAATGCTTTATGGCACAACTTTTAGATTAAGATCAACTACGGAACTGTTTGTCTATACCGAGGTTGGTGGCCTTTGCTCTACATATGAGATATGTGCCGCGATCACAGTCAAGCATCCACTTCAGACATCTCCTTTCATTCTTTCCCTTTGATCCCAGCGTTTATTATGATCCGAGCAATAAGGGGGTGACTCATATAAATTCCTATATTGCATTTGGAAAGTTAATCACTGTCACCGTTAGATCCTGTAGCGCGAGTCACCTCTGCACACAGCTAAATGCTCAAAAACAACGGCTGAGTCTCCCGATAAGGCGTATGTGCCTCACACCGTGCTAACACGAGTGGTGCTTAGGGTGCTAGTGCATGGACTTATTTAGGGACTCTGACTCCAACAGTCTATACTTCTGTTATTGGTCCTGACATTTGTATAGTAGCATTATGCCAAGAATAAATATGGAGGTTGCTAATTCTGTGATTTCCTTAGCCTGTAGATAAGTCTCTATCAAGTGGTCATATACATATCTATAAGAATGTGTATAAGAGACAGGTCATATACATATCTATAAGAAAATATTGTCCAGAGTTCTATGCACACAAGTTGTATTGCTTGTTTTTCTCTTTTATGTAACATTAGGGTTATGAAACCCAACCCTTTTTGTTATCGATATATGTCCCAGGAGTAACTATGTTTTGCTAAATGAAAAATAAAGGAATTTTTTCCCTTTTCTTTCCTTGATATTCCTTCTTTTAGGGGTTGGAAGTAAGTGAGGGATTTTGACCTTGCCTGTAAGATTTATGATACTTCTAACCTCTGATGGGTAGATGAATAATGATAGTAAATACTGCATATTATTTTCTTTCATAGCACAAAAGTATATATGATATTGAACTACACAATTTCTATTAGTGGATGAGTTATCTCTATGAAAGGCGTGTCACGCACATGGTCGCTCCCACAGAGAAGATTCAATCAATTATTAGTCGCTATGAATTACAGTTAGTAGAGCAACTCAAATGAAAAGGAGAATTGGAAACTAATAGTAACTAAAGAAGCTAAAGAACTAAAATATCTAGGATTAAGTATCCCCGCTAATATAAACTTATGTAATCATTAACCTTACCCCCAAATCAATCAAAAAAATATTCAACAAGATCTTTCGATCAATCAATGGCTTCCCTAACTATGTAATCGTACCTATTTTCATGGAGTCATACATATTAGAGACATTAAGAATAGCATCCTAAAATCCTAGCAAGTCCGATCAACGACTTTCATGATGATTTTTCCTACTTTTCTCTAGGGTTCTAAAATCGATTAAAAGCCAACTTTTGTCACGAACCTAATCACATTCAATAAATACTATTTCTAGTCAAATATTGATAATAACACTAACCCTAGCAAAGATGAACAATAAACCAATCAATATGGGGATTTGGGATCAAATCATAACATATAATTCATATTAGGGTTCAATCAAATCCTAGATAAATAATCTACTCAAACATAATTAGAGAACAAAACAAACGAACAAAATCATAAACTAAACTATAAACATACTTAAATTAAAAAGCTAATTTTTAATATCAAGCTAAAGTACCAGAATTGAATTGATAATGGAGAAGAGTTTGCTACCAACTATATTCGCACTTCAAGCCCCGCAGCGGCTCTCTCCTCTGTACGCCCCCCCTTCCCTAATTCCTAAACAAGAAAATATAAGCTAGGGTCTAATGGGCTGATTTCCTATCTTAATTAACACATAATAGAACACTTGGCTCGTCCATTGGTCGCATATCCAGCTGGCCAAGCAGAAACGCAGCAGGGTCGCAAGAACCATCGGGCGCTTGGTTTTCCTCCTGAACCGATTGGTTCACTTTGGGGAGTTGTATCTTGAGTTCTAGATATCGAAACGAGGCGTGTGAGCTACTGTTACGAAGCTCTATGAATCTAGTTTCCAACGCAACGTGAAATGCATCAATCCGATAAGTATATCTCAAGAGAAGTGGTCAACCTGAACTTTCGCAAGTAATGGCGTTTCGTCAATTTTAACTCAAATTCACCCCCATGGTCCTCACGAATGCTAATTGACTTCATATGATGTTGCTTCTCCAATAATTCTAGGAAATCAAGCCAAATCCTACCAAAATAACACAAACATACCCAAGACGAGTAATATCGAAATATATAACAAATAAAGCTCAATGCAACTAAATATAGAGACAAATATGACAAATATCAATTAAATATAACATATAAAATGTGTATTTAATCGACTTATCACTCTACTATATTCCCGTCGTATTTTATTGATTTGTGCATTTAATATTTTGGGGAATAAATAGGAATAAGATATTTTAATGAGAGTGACGTTAGAAGGAAAAAATAGATTGGAGAGATAATGTATAAATTACAGTTAATTGAAATTATTTTAGGAATGTTTATATATTGCTTTTAAGTCAATATTTTCACTTGTAGAAATAATACAGTAATTTAATAAGGGGACACCATTCCTCCCCCATTCCCTTATGTAATAGATCTATGCTACTTTGACTCGAGTACTAGTGTCCGACACGGGTATGTGTCTAAGTGTCGGACTCGGCTAAATTGTGAAAATTTTCCATGATTTTAGCTCGAAATGGAGTGTCAAGTGTCCATACCCATGTCGAAGAGTCAAGGATTCAACACGAGTACTTGAAGTAAAATGAAGAGTCCAAGTAGCATAGTAATACATCAAGTAAACTGAGCAATGTTTATTTCATTCCTTAAGAGCTGTCTAAAAGTCCAGAATGTTAGTTCCAACTAAATCACAATATGGCAGATAATACGTAGACTAAGTTACCACCTACATTCAAAAAATTACAAACTTAAATATTTTTTCTTAAGCAAGAATTGAGAAGTGTTTGAGTATATGGCTGAAGGATCTCGAGGAAGATGAAGAGGCATGCTGCAAATGACAAATTATGGATAGCTGTCACTCTAAGTAAATGAGTAATAACTCAGTCTCATGGTATAGAATGCAAATTTTGGCTTTCCTCTACGTAGAATTTCCAACAACAAGCACCAAATAGGATTTTTTTAATCAAATCCTCATAGTAATCATTGGAATTATATCAAATATAGGTATTCCAATCTACTTCCTTTATTCTCTTGTATCAAAGTGTTCATTTCTTTACTTACAACTTTGTTTCATCTCTCATACTTATTTCCGAGTTTCCACACTAGTGGCATTGGTGGTTTTCCTTCCAGCTCTCAAGGCTTTTACGTTAACTCTTCTTGTGTTATGTATTGTTTATTTCCCATCTTCATGTCTGCTTGTCATTCTTGTCAGGCAGAGTTTGTAAAAATTGACTGCTTATTAGTCATGGTTGACTCTTGTTATCCAGGGTAGTGTTTTATCAGTAGCTTTGTAAGGTGCTTAATTTTATTGCTTAACAAGATGAGGCCAGTAATTTTAAGCTTTTTGTTCAGTTCAGTTAACGCCGATTCTGGGAATTGATTGCTAGGAGTTGTTATTGAACACCATTTTTCTTCGGGTATATGTTATGCAACTATTGATAGGTATTGCATTAAATCTGCCTGGGCGACGTGTGTCAACCTGATATCATCCATATTTTCGGGGACATACTTGCTCATGTATTTAGTTCTTTTCCCATGCCCATTTTTGTTCGCTGCTAGCCGTTAATCATTTACTCTATCAATTGTCTGTCGAAAATGTCGACTGTGTTGTAGGACAGCTTCTGACATCTTTTGAATGCCGTAATTGAGCGTTTTTATTGGCGGTACCTGGTTTAAATTGTACATGGACTGACAAATTTTCTCTGTTGATGTGGTGGATATGGACACTAGCAGCTATGGAAAAGGAGCTTACTAGGTGAAGTATTTTACAGGAGAAATGCATCATTCTATATATTTGAAGCTGCGGCTATACTTACCCACGACAACGCCTGTCTGAGTCCCCATGGTGGCTGATAGAGCCTAGGGGGTTTTCAGTTGCTTATAGCACGGATTACTGGAAGTCATTGCAGTCCCCCGGGTATGTAATATGTCTGTAGTTGTATGTCTACTAGTTTTTTTCTGTTGACAATCAGAGCATTATAGTGAAAGATGACGTAGAAAGTGTGTTGCTGCATTATATATGCTATCATTGTGTTTTGATTGCACAGCTAACTATTATTTTGGATGAGCCTGCTATAGTTTAGAAGAACTCCTAGAAGATTTCTAAATTAACGTTATCACAGTTTTGTTTGAGATCGTTACGGTACGGGC
This sequence comes from Bassia scoparia, assembly GCA_008642245.1. NCBI lineage: Eukaryota > Viridiplantae > Streptophyta > Magnoliopsida > Caryophyllales > Amaranthaceae > Bassia > Bassia scoparia. The sequence continues at coordinate 37,108 of SNQN01005590.1, read as the reverse complement.
AAGAAGCATAAAATTGATTCGTATAAGGTTTTCTGATGCCTTACATGTTATAATGTTGTGTGTTAATGATAAGTTATAACTTATATTGTTCTGATCTTAATTTCATCTTTGGATTTCCTTGCTTCGAGAACCTTCCCTTTGTTTTTTTTTCAAAGATCCAACACAATAAAGAGGGTTGAATCTTTTGTATCGACTGGTATAATTGGTTGCGGCAATCAGTGTGCGTATTCGTGTGGCAAGGCAAAGAACGAGCTAGGTTTACAACCTGATGAGCTAGGAGGCTTGGGAGGTACTCGTTGTGTGAACACGCTGGGTTATAAAATACTGCTATGTGGACAAGTTCAAACATATTGTGCCATGCAGTGCTTTGCAGAGTAGAGACACTGTCACTGTCCACATTCATTCAATCGACCCAATGAACAGGAAGAGTGGACATGTTTTATTTTTTACTAACCAATATGGTGATCCCGGTGAAACTTGTATAGGCCGAGTGTTTTTTTAGGATGTTACTGTACAATTGATGTAAGGTTCTCAGCTTTGCTATATATAGGTATTCCATTACTTGCTCTAATGTTGTGAAAAGTAGGAGATGAGTTAGGCTTGTCGGGACAGACGTTCATAGAAAATTAAGTGTGATTGTATCTACCCTTTACTATAAAATTTGCCATTTTTTAAAGTCATTTCCTCCCTTATCTCCAAAGTCCAAACAATAAATGATAATATGATTACTTRTCTGTATTATTTATATCTATTCCTTCTTTGCATATGTTTCCTTCCCACCAAGTTCCTTCTTGCAATTTCCTTGCTTGAAATATTGACATTTAATGGTTGTTCAATGTTTGATTAACATGAATACAAATCTTCTTAGGCCTCGTTTGGTTCGGGGTAATGTATTAAGAGGTAATAAAAGTCAAACTTGTAAAAACAAAGGTGTTTAAAAGTAAAAATAAAAGGCATGGAGTGCAGGTGTGAAGGATGAAGTGATGATGGTAAAAGGAAAAAGGGAACCTCATTTGGGGAGAAATAGTTACCCTCCTCCACACTAAGGTAATAGTTACCCTCATATTGGGGTAATACTTACCCTACTTCTCCCTTTTTAAATCGCAAAAAATGTAATAATCCCTATATTACTATCTTAACTTACACGTTTTTTTCTTAGTTTTCTCGAATTTGACTTTTATTACCCCCTTAATATATTACCCTCATATCAAACATGACCTCAATTTTAATGGGGAGTTGTGTAAATATGTTATTATTTTGTATCATAATTTTCATTGAAATTTTGGGTAAAAGATGATATTGCTTGGAATTTACATTGTTAGTTTTCAAAAATATGCTACTACCATATTTTGGTCTTTTCTTGAAGAGGGTACCACAAGGTTTAGGATTAACAACATTTGATTAGTATTGTTTAGTAAAATTTGTTACAATAGAGATCCAAAAGCATCAAGTGTTGCTCCTCTATTCAATCAACAAATAAAAAATACTTCCTTCGTAACAAAAAAAACGCAACTTTGGAGGAGGCATGGACTCCTAAAAGGAAAATGAATAGTGTTTTTTAGAATGTATAAGGGTATGTTAATTAATTTAATTAGGAGAGAGGGAGTGATCCCTCCCTTTTGAAAACCCCACGTGAGGGCCTTAATTAGTGGGAAATCTGATTCCCAAAATGCAATGAAATTCCCTCCAAAACAAATTTCATTCCCAAAAAATTCAATTCCCACCAAATATTCAAATTATACAATTCAAACTTTAAGCCACTTGGCTATAAATACAACAACCAATTTCATTTCATCATCTTGCACATCCTACCAGAAACCACCATTGTTCCAAAAAATGCAATTTTTCTAAGTTAGCAAAAAATTTAGTTTAGGCTACACTGCACACACTGCACTAAATCCTAGTTAATTACAACTTATAAATTCCAGTAAATTAGACTAACATCAGCTCCAACAAAACCTAAAAAAATGGCAGCCGATGAAGTTGACGATCCGTTCTACAGCCTCGATGTCCTGCTTGCTGAGAGTGAGCTTAGTCCTCATCATCTTCAAATCTGAAACAGAACAAGAAGAGCAACATCAACAACAACAAGAAGAAGAGGACAACACATCAGGTTAGGTATTTTTTCTAATGAAAGAAAAGGAAATCTGAGTATAAAGGAAAGAAACCATGTTGTTCAACAATTGCTTCAAAATTTAAAAGACAACAAGGTACCACATGGATTTCATAAAGAGCTAGCTAATGCATTAGGTGTTCATAAAAGCACAATTTCAAGAATTTTTACAGACATTAAAATGCAAAAAGAAAGAGGGGAAGTCATTGATGTCAGACCCAAAAAAAAAGGGAGTTGTTGGTAGGAAAGCCAAACAATATGAAGAGGATTTCCTCCAACGAGTGCCACTGCATTTAAGGACAACAATTAGAGCATTTGCTGGTGCATTAAAGGTTCCTCATACTGTCGTTCATAGGTTGTTAAAAAAAGGTATGATAAGGCGTCACTCAAGTACCAACCACCCAGCAGTAACAGAGGATCATAAACTGGACAGAATGAAATGGGTGTTGAAACACATACACCCAAGCAGCCATGGTCAGCCTGCTGAGATTGATGACTTGTCATACACATTGATGAAAAGTGGTTCTACTTGAACCCAGAGAACAGGAGGTTCATTCTCCTTCCAAAGGAAGATGACCTTTATAGATGTCAGCAATAAAAAAGATTCAAAATCAATGTTATGTTCATGGGTGTCATTGGGAGGCCAATTTTTGATGAAAATGGAGTTGAAATACATGATGGAAAGTTTGGCATCTACCCTTTTGTTGAGTATGAGAGAGCAAAGAAGACATNAAAAAAAAGGGAGTTGTTGGTAGGAAAGCCAAACAATATGAAGAGGATTTCCTCCAACGAGTGCCACTGCATTTAAGGACAACAATTAGAGCATTTGCTGGTGCATTAAAGGTTCCTCATACTGTCGTTCATAGGTTGTTAAAAAAAGGTATGATAAGGCGTCACTCAAGTACCAACCACCCAGTAGTTATAGAGGATCACAAATTGGACAGAATGAAATTGGTGTTGAAACACATACACCCAAGCAGCCATGGTCAGCCTGCTGAGATTGATGACTTGTCATACACATTGATGAAAAGTGGTTCTACTTGAACCCAGAGAACAGGAGGTTCATTCTCCTTCCAAAGGAAGATGACCTTTATAGATGTCAGCAATAAAAAAGATTCAAAATCAATGTTATGTTCATGGGTGTCATTGGGAGGCCAATTTTTGATGAAAATGGAGTTGAAATACATGATGGAAAGTTTGGCATCTACCCTTTTGTTGAGTATGAGAGAGCAAAGAAGACATAAAAAAACAGAATCAGAGGAACAATGGAGACAAAGGCAGTCCAAAATGTCACACAAAGTGTTGTAAGAAGAATGCTTATAGACAAGGTCATTCCAGGTATCATAAGTCAATGGCTTGCTGGTCTATCTAAGGACATTTACATACAACAAGACAATGCAAGACCACACATTACAGGTCAAGATGAAGAGTTCATGCAGGCTGCAACCGCAAATGGTTTCAACATAAAACTCATTTTCCAACCACCACAGTCCCCTGACCTAAATGTCCTAGATTTGGGGTTATTTAATGGATTTCAATCGATACAATACCAATCATTTCCAAAAAATATTGATGAGTTAATTTAGAAGGTAGAAGAAGCTTATGCTTTTTATGATACCCAAAAAATCAAGCATTGTTGGCTAACCCTCCAATATGTDATGATTGAGATACTTAAAGTCAAAGGTGGAAACAATTACAAGCTTCCACATAATGGAAAGGCTAGCATGGAAAGACAAGGGATTCTTCCAGAAAACGTCAAAGTGGATCAATCAATTGTAGATGAAGCTGTTGAGTACTTAAATGAAAGGTTTATTGTTGTTAATGAAGAAGACATACCAATGGATGACATTCATGCAGAGGTAATTGATGAACTAATGTAAGTGAGTCCATGTATTTGGCTGCCACACATAACCATGCAGTATGTAGTTGTTGTAAATGGTTATGTGTATGGTTGTTTTTTGGGGTCAGGGCAGCACACAATATTAAGGAGTCCATAGTAGTTAATCAAGTAATGTCCATAGTAGGAGTCCAGATTAGTCTTTTGCAATTTTTTGGAGCTCATGATTATAGTCTTTTGCAGTTATGTAACCTTTGTAGTGTTTGTAACTAAGGGTGGTTGGTAATGAAATATGAATAGTGGGGCTCAATTTGAAATTTATTTTAAGTCAAAACCATCAGGGATGTTTTCTCACACATCAACCCTTCCTGCACAGATTGATGCTAGTGCGGAGCATTTCAAAGAATCGCTTCGACACACTAGCATGAAACCTYAGGGCAAGGTGCAGTGTGGCTGAACCCCTTCATCATTTGGTTCACAACAATTGTCTCTCAAACAAGTCATTGAGACAATACCAACAAAGCACAAGCACACACAACACAGCACTCTAAATATCATCATTCATCAATGACTTCCCAATGACACATAGAAATCAACCAACAACAGCTTAAAAATCCGACAAACAGCAACATTAAAATCCATAGGTGATCAATATAATAAACCAACCAGCAACATCATGTAAATCAAAATCCAACTTCACATAATAATCCAACCAATCAGCACCATAAACATCAAAATCCAACATCACATAATAATCCAACCAGCACCAACATATAAATTAAATTCCAAAATCACATAATAATCCAACTAGCAGTAACATACAAATCAAAATCCAACATCACATAATAATTCAACCAACCATCATCATCATCATCATCATCATCATAATCATAAACAAGGATAAAAACAACAGAAGCTTTAAAGAAGTATATAGGGTAAAATAAACATCACCATAGTTACAGTTTCAATAAATTCACAGCCACCTTGTTCAAGGGGTTTCGGCTTGACCACCCTTTTCCTTAAAGACCTTCGTGGAGGAAGGGGTGGCAAGCCTATATCTTTCTTCGCTTTCTTTGGCTTCAGGGACGTTGACAAGAGGGTGACCACCCACCTCACCAATTGGCTCAACCACATCAGCAGCCACCTTGCCCTTACCCTTTGCACTCCTCTCAGCCACCTCAACAAACTCATTACCAACTTCAACTCCCTCAACCTGRTGCCTCAAATCACCCTCATCATCACTAATCACWATTGGTTTCCTCTCACTGCAWCCCTCAAACTGCTCACACTCAAAATGATGAATGAAATCAACACCCCTACCCAACCCCTCTTCCTCTTCCTCAGTCTCACTGTCAGAGTCACTCTCACTCTCACTCTCAGTCTCACTCTCTGACTGAACCACCCCCTTTCCCTTTGATGACTCACCCGCAACCCTAACCCCACCAAACCTTCCCTTCACTCGCTCACCCTCACCCCT
>SNQN01005590.1:18316-31443 GCA_008642245.1 Bassia scoparia | reverse complement strand
GCCAAATTCTTTCTATACTTCCTAAAGCAAAGATCAGAATGATTAAGCTTCCTCAACACCTTCCCCAAAGCTTCGTACGCAACATGACTCAAACGACGATGCTTGTCACCACTTGCGTACAACCTCCATGGGTAAGTGTGACCAATCTCAATACCTTCAATAATGTTATTGAGGAACACAACATCGTCATAGGGTTCATCAGGATCCATAGCATCATACAAAGGGGTCAGATCTAACATGTTGATTTCGTTGATTGAAAAAGGGGAAAATAGAGGAACTCGAAGAACATAAGCATCAAAAGAGATAAATCGAAAGATAGAGAATCTGATGGAAGCAAAGGAGAAGATCGCAGCATAAAAAGGGGGGATTCAGAGCCACAAACAACAACGATGAAGGAGAGAGAGAGGAACTAGGGTTAGGGTTTTGGAAAGATCTGGAAAGAGGGAAGAACAACGACGAAATGAAGAAGGGTGGTTGAATGAACTTTGGGGATTTAATGGGAAATAAGGGTGTGTGGTTGGTGGGAGTAATTAATTGGGGAGGGAATCATCAAACTATAATGAATAGGTTAGATTAGGATTAATTGTTGTTAGATTAGTTATAATCATCATATTAAAAAAAATCATTAAGGGTAATTTGGTAATTTTGTCAGTTTTTTTTACTAAAAGTAGAAAGAAAATAAAAGTTGCGTTTATTTTGATATTGCTAAAATTGGCAAAAGTTGCGCGTTTTTTTTGTTACGGAGGAAGTACAATATTGGAATCCCACGTATGCTAGAGTAGGCTAGGTTAGGTTGCAAGGGGTGGTCCTTGAGGCTTATTATTGTAGGTCTTAAGATATTGAATACTTATATTTAGCATATTGTGAGTATATATATGTTAACTTTTGGATTTAAAATCTCTTAGTTTGAATAAAATATCGTCATTGTTTTTTTTTTTTTTTTTGGAATCAACAAAATTCGTTTTTAAGTCTAGCAACAAAAGTTAAAGATTCCATGAGTAGGTGAATAACCAGAGCATGTATTCGGGGAAGAAGTTAAGAGTGAAGTCACTTACAACACTCCCTTGCATATAACGGTCTCTACTAGTTCTCAAACGTAAAGTCATCGTCATAAATCATAATATTGAATAACCTAGATATTTCAATTTTAACCTATGTTTAGCACACAAAATACTACTCCATAGGTGGACTATTTATTAGTGCACATTAAAATATAATAATTTGGTGCCATTTTGAATTAGATAGATTAAAGGAGCCTAAAATGGTTTATCTAAATTATCTGACTTTATCATGATAGCAATTAAAATTCAGCTCTTGATTGAACAATAAAAAAGGTAATAGAAAATAATGTATATAAAAAAAGAAAAAAAAAAAGAAAGATATACTTGTGAATGGACAAGGTTATATAATATCGTCCTAGAACAAGGTTGTCTGCAATTTGAATCACAACCCTTAACATAAACTTTAACGATATCTTGAATCAAAGTGTGTTATATCTTTGTGATAAAATTGTTTAAGAAAATGATTTTTTTCTTAGAATGTTTGAGTAGTAAAATGATCAGATTAATCAAATTTTAAATTTATGAAAATGAAAAACTGTACCAAAAAATTCTCTAAAACAAAGAAAATGTTAGTGAACATTGTTGTGATTTTTGGTCTTTTATGGATGAAATAGCTTGATAGTCAACGCTTTTTTCTCTCGTTTTGTGTATGTCCACTCATGACTTTGCGCAGTCTCTCTCTCTCTTTTTAATCTCTTTGTTTCTTTTCCCTCTTTTATTATCAAAAGTTGCCCTATTTAGAGTAGCTGTTATGATATTTTTTTTAGTCTTGTGATGCAGTGACAAATGCAATCATGGGACCAAGGGTGTTAGTTCGGATTATTGGTATTGTTTTGGGTTTGACCAAATAGCTTAAGTTCATATTTATTAAGGCTCTAATGAGTTATTTTGGCCGAAGAGTCCGATTCAATTCTGTTGTAGCCCATCAAAGGTGGGACTGAAATTAAGCCTATTTCAAGTAATTTAAGGTTTTAAATCCTAATACCTGCATATGTTGATCCATAGAATACAACTAGATAATCCCCGAGCACATATTTGATTTTCGATAGGTTATTTGGGAAGTGGGGTTTACTTTAGTATTAGTTATAAATGATTATTTGAAATACCATTATTATTACTAAACAAAACCTAAGGCAAGTAAAAGGCCAATTCATATTTGAGGCCCAAATCATTCAACAACTATTCAGATTGTTACACTTGTCACAATCCTCGTTATTTTCTCAAATATTTTATCACTATAAATACCACAATCACTTACTCAAAAGGAGTTACACACTTACACACTCTTTCATCGAAGAGGAGACGCATTCTTTGACTTCTCCTCTTCGATGAATTTCTCCTCAAAGGAGAATTTCTCTCTTTGACTTCTCTTTCTTAATTAATTCCCAACCAATAGGCAAGTTTTCCCATCCTTTTCTTACCTCTTTTTCCTAGCATCTAATGGTTGTTGATTTAGGCATTAGCGGAGCAATTATCCTATAAGTATTATTTGCCTTTTATGCATGTAGGTGCCTTATCATCTTTAGATCAACCCTTGGGTCGGCCTTTCCTTTCAACTTCCATAGGTACGTGAATTAGACCTAACTTATAGCATTGACAAGGAGCCTCCCTTTACCTACAAGAAAATGTCTCTTCCATAGTAAGTCTCTCTCTCATTAGGCTGAAACATTAATGCCGTTTATGGGGAAGGAAATTAGAGATGGTAAGTGAAGGTTCAACATAAACACCTTAGGAAAATCCCAAAGACTCAAGACCACTAAGGTCTAGAGTGGTTCCTCACATAGAGGATCAACCTAGATGTGAAATGAAAAAAAACTAAAAAGCTCGAACGAGTGGTTATCACTTATGTTATTCTCAAGAATAGTCATCCAAGAATCCAAAAGTATATTGACACTCCAGGCATGATTCTAACCGGAAATGTCACTCAGCGTCTCAATTAAGAGAGGCACCATGTAAATAAGGTCCTCAAAGATCTTCCTCATATGGTCCAAGTGAAGATCCATGTCTTTTTAACCTAATGGTGGGGTAACATAAAAGAGCGAGCCCTATAGAGGAAAATTAATAGAAGGATACGAGCTTAGAATTGATCATGAGTAGTAGGGTACGAAGTTGGAGGTATATGCCCATTAGTGGCAGTTTGAAATCCGCTATTGGCGTTAAATACCCCTCAATTTCCATGACCATTTACTCCTAACCCGGAGGTTGTTCCCGTGGGTGGAACGGTTCCCATTGACGAAGTCAAAGGGATTGAATTAGAAGGCAAAGGAATAGAAGAAGTTCGGTATCGCCATGGCTATAGCTTGACCTTGGGCCTACCTCTCTCCTATAACTCATGTTCTCTTCATTGGCATCTCAGAGAGGGAGACTCCTTGATACTGTCTAAAAGGCCGGATGGACATTTGATCCCATCAAGTTGTTTGTTCTAGGATAACCTAAGGGAGGTTCTTCCTATAGGTTGTCGAAAGTTATTCCTGAACCTCTAGTAGTTAACATACTCATCAGTCGTTCATTCTGCTGGTTATGTTTCCCCACTAAAGGCTCCAATCGAGTAACTAACTCAGTCGCAAACGTCTTAGACGACGTCACATTAGTAGCAGTCAACGTCTCATTGATATCTAATATAATCTTATCCACCTGCCTGGTAACTGTGTGCTGTGAGTGGGAGCCAAAGTTTTGCAACTCAACGGTTATCACTCTAGTAGTTTCATGTACCATACCCCGGTGGAGGTTATTGAACTGCTCCCTATTATTTTCCTTCAAATCTTCCAAAATGCTTGCAACAATATCCATATATTGTGTGTATATTGAATTGAGCAAACCTTTTGCTAGGATGATTGATCTTCCCCCTTGTTTAGGTGCAAACCGTCTAGTCTTTGCGTTTGAGACTCGGTTTACTCGCGAGGAACAAGATCTTCAACAGTTTGATGTTTTGGCGGAAGAGTTTCTAAATTACTAAGATCTTCGAGTGGATTCTCAAGATTTTAATCGGATGAAGTATCATCCTCTTGATTACCCGTTCTTCGAGTGGACCATTTAGGGGCCATGGTTGAGAAGTAACTGCTATTTGAAGGTATTACAGAAATTTGAAGCATACTAAAAATTAGTCATAAGTACAAAAAATAAAAAAATCTAGACTCAATTAATTAACAATTAATATGCTGCTTCCCTGGCGCTCCGCCAAAATTTGATAGGCTTGTCGCGTACCTATAAAAAATAACCTATTAAAACTAACTAATGTAGCTAGTGGTAACAGGGTCGAATCCACAAGGAAGCAACAATTTAAATTGATTAATTAATTAAAGGGAAAAATTACATGAATAATCCCACCTTTTCGGTGGGTATTCCCTCAATATCCACTTTGCATGAAATTACAAAAGTATCTCACTTTACTCTTAATCTTCCCATATTATAACTATTACCTTTGACTGCTTAATCAGGTCACATTTTATTTTTTTTTGTGGAAATCAACACCCTCTCTTCACCAAATCAACACCACGCGACCACCAGCCCATCACGCACCACCAGCCCCATCAAACACCACGCACCACCACGCAACCACCAGCCCCATCAACACCCAACGCACCACCAGCCCCATCAACACACGCACCCCAGCCCCTACCAACACCACGCACCACCACGGCAATTTCAACTCTAATTCAGCCAAAAACCTCATTAAAAACAAACCCGCAAACACTAACAATCGTGCCAAAAGCATTTTGATCTCGATTCTTTTTCCAAAAATTCATTTCGCTCAAACAATTGCAGCAGCGACTTGATTAGGCGATAGTTGTCATGGAGAATAGATAACAGAGAATGAATGATAGTGATGGTGATTGTATAGGTCGAATTGAAGTGAGAGGTGGTGCGGTGGCTTGGTTTCGAATTGAAACATGTGGAGGCGAGAGAGGAGAGTGCGTGATGGTTGTGCGAGGGAAGAGATGTGTTGGGGAGGCGCAGGGAGGGTGGGTATCGAGGGTGTTCTAGGTGCACTGTGCCGAGGCGAAAACAGGTGGAGCGAGAGAGGTGGTGTCGTGACTAGTGGTTGCGCGAGGGAGTAAAGGGTGTTGTAGGGGAGGCTGCAAGGACGCCGGTGGTAATGGTAATGGTGCCATCGTTGGATGTATGAGAAAGAAGGAAGAGAGAGAAAGAGGGAGGCTGGGTAAAAAAAAAGAATGACCAACACAAACTCGCCACGTGTTACATGAACTTTTTAGCCAGGTCACCAACTAATTGAACCGTAATGGTGCATTATGGAAGATCAGGTTAAAAGTTGATTATTTGTAATTTCATCAAAATGGATATTACGGGAATACCACCGAAAGGTGGGATATTCATGTGAATTTTCCTAATTTTTAAGCATCTAGATTTAGTAAAAGAATCTTTGTTTGAGTTATTTAAGCTACAACTAATTAAAGCAGGAATTAACTATGACTAACTATAATAAATTAAAGTCTAGGGCTATGTTCACTATAACAACAATATGGAACAATAATAGGATCAACAATTCACATAAGGCACAATCGAACAGGATCAAAGTTCTCTCGAATCGAATCAACCATAGAAATACTCCTAACCATATCCTCAACCTAGGATAGGTCTCATTCTACCTTATTGACGTAGAATCTGTATTAAGTTTCAATCGCAGATCTAGAAACTGCGTGACTAATCTAATTACGCAATTAAATCGTGCACTACCTAATTGAATAACATGTAGACAATCAAATAGGGAATTCATAATTGCCAAATTGGATTGAATCAACCAAAACATGCCTAATTATAGTTATAGATCCCTAATTGCCCTAGAAAAGAAAACTACTCTATCGCTAATTAAATCAATAAAAACAATAGCAATAATAAACCTAAGAATCATCATGGAATCTAATGAAAATCAATCATAACAATAAACAATAATCAATAGCAAGAAAATAATAAAGAAGAAACTAATGGAAAAATTACCTTTGTAAGCTTCAATGATGGAGAAAATAAAACTAGGGTTTTTGTAAAAAGAAAACTAATTCTAAAACTAAACTATCTAAAATCTGAAGTATGAAGTCTAAAGAGTCCTTTACAAATCAGAATCTCTCTCTTTAAATACTGCTAAATTCTCTAAGATAGATAAGCTTGCAATTACAATTATATCCCTCAATTAAAAAAAACCAACTAAAAAAGTCGACTAAAAAATTAATGAGATAATTGTAATTTACATAATTTAATTTTAATGAGATAATTGTAAATTTTACCACAACTTAATAAAAATTAGGGAAAATTTGCTGCAAACTAAACATATATGATTATCGTCCAAACTTTAGAAAATAACTACCCATTATTTTTTTATTAAAAATTAACTACCCGTTTTTTAAGCAAACCTTGTAAAGAACTACCCTTATTTGGTTTTCAGGGCCAGTTTTCTGACCTTTGCTGGACGTGTTGCGATCAACGATTTAGCTCATTCTTCTCAATTAACACAAAAAAAGAAAAAAAATTCCACATCTACTCCATTTTTTCACTAGTAGAAAAAAGGTTATTTCTGCGTTATTAGGGGCTCATTTTCTGCGGTTTGAACCGCCAGCAATAGCCTGCAGCAAATGACTATTGCTGCGGTTGTAACCGCAGCAAATAAATGGGGGTAATTTGCTGCGGTTTATTAGCCCAAACCGCAGCAAAAAGTAATAACTATTTGCTGCGGTATGGCTAATACCGCCCAGCAAATAGTGTTTATTTGTGCAGTTATTAGCCATAACCGCCAGCAATAGTTATATTTTTTTTTTTAAAAACAATATATAGGACAGCCCATTATAGTATACATACTGAAGTATAATTATATATAATATTAATATATATAATATATATACATATAGTATAAATATATATATATATATAATATAATATAATATATATACGAGATGTCTATTATTGCAAATTTATACATATATACATGCTATCGTCTATTATATCATTATTTGAGTTGAGAAAATGTTAAAAAAAAACAATAACTTATAATATATGATTAGTAAATTAATTACAGTATTTTACAATTAAATATTAACTAAGAAATTCAAAACCCACCTAATTACTGTGAAAGCTAAAAATACTAGCAGACTTTGATCTGTTCACATTTGATACCACGACAGCATGAATGGCATCCTTCAAATCCTTCTTACTGAGGTTAAATCTTGAAATAATTGCTTTCCCAACCTCGAATCTGGCTGGAATGCCAAGATCAAAATGCTCACTGATTACAAGATTCATCCCATTTCTTTCTTGTTTTCCGGCTCTGTCTAACAGAGAACTCAGATTAGACAATAACGCGGAAACACTAAACAGAGTAAACATCAGGAATTTAAGACACCACAACAAAGAAGGCTAAAAAACACCCCTTAAAACAGACAATGCAAATCTGATATATTACAATAAGCACAACTTTTGGTTTATCATGGCTCAAAATGTTAGCATGATTAGCTAAGTACACCATATACCCCGTCATTACTTTTCCATTATGCGAAAAAAAGCTCCTTTTCTCTATGCTTTTGGCCTTAAGAGAGGTTTGGAATCATTGTTAATTGTTACCACTTAAATATATATATACATTTTTTTGGATCTAATCAACAAACAATGATTTATTGATCATGATGTCTTTCTAAATCCCATAATAAATCCTTTTTCTTCTTCATCGATCTTCTCGCAATTCATCCAAGAGTATATCATCACTAATCACTCATTAATTATTCATTCCATCAACAATAATATTAATTAGTATCATTCCATTTATCTTACTTATTAGTCTCAAACAAGCTAATAAGTATATATTATAACAAAACATACATAACTATTAACATTAACAGCAATAATAATGGTTGTCAACAACAGCATGCATGTCTCTTAAAACAACCGCTTTAACTAAGTACATATAGCATAATAATTATAGGCATAATTTACTTAGTGTAAATCATTAATTTATATGAGAAATAAAGAAAGGAATGAAAGATTAATTATACCTAGGATGCAAGGGTGTTCTGCACTACTTTCTGGCCATCCTTTCTCCACTTATAACCTCATGTAGACATCAACTTCCACTTATTGTTTGAATATCTACAAAGGAATAATCTCCTTGGTACGTACGAGAAAATCTGAGTATAACGTTAAATTTTGCGATATGATATTAAGTAATACCTATATCTTATCCTAAGCAAAGGAGATTCAAAAACCCTGTATTGCTTGAAGTAACATTGTAAGAAACACAAGATCAATGCAAATTTAAACTTCGTCCCATATGTTGATCAAATCTACTTAAACAGTTATTCATCCAATCTGTTACTAAAGCACTAAAGTTACAGACAAAGTTGACTACTTTTCCTAGTTATTTAATATTCATGCTTTTGCAACATCTCTAATATTCGATCACTGTATGCAAAATGAAGTTTCCTTTTTTTTTTTTTTTTGACGGACACAAAAGACTTCTGATTCAATTAATTTTAAAATTCTCATAAATTCACCAATCATGTACACAAACACGAAGCCACAAAGCCCTAAACCCAACATTGATCACAATCCATCCATATTCTAATGCTAATGCAGACAATCAATCATTCACTTCCAAAAAGGCATGCCACATTATCAAATTCATCTTGCCAAAGCAAAGCAAGGATCAACGAGTTAATAGAATTACAAAATAAATCAGATGTCAGATAGATTCTGCCAAAGCAAGCAAAACAACCTTCTTTCAATTCAAATTGAGTTACTCAATCAGCAATTATATTGAAAAGATAAAAGCTAACTAAAATTCAAATGGGTATGAAAAAAAGAGAAAATTGAACAATAATAAAGAACAAAACTAACAAATCGTTTTTAGAAATCCAAAAAAAACCAAAAAATTAGTTCTAAAAATTCCAACCCACTAAAAAACCAAAAAAAATCTGTTTGAAAACACCAAATTACTAGCAGAATTAAAAAAAATTTTGAAAAATAAAAAAAAAATCGAACACAAATCGAACTAACCCAGATCTCGCAAATATAAATCAAAATAAATCGAAACACAGAAATCGCGAAAAAAATTATTAACCCAGTAGCAGGCACCGGCGACGACGAAAGGAGGAGAGGACCAGTGCAGGCATGTTGGTAGAGATGTAGGGTGGTTTGTTTGTAGGTCTTGTCAGTGTGAGCTCGACGGCGATGGATCTTGTCGGTTAGTAGTGAGTGAAGAGAGAAGAAATGCTGGAGTGAACGAGAGGAGAGAGATGACAGAGATAGAGGAGAGAGATGAGACGTGTAATGAGAGGATAAGAATGAGAGTGACTGTGAATGAGAGGAGAGAGGGTATTTAGGTTTTGTTGTATACGTTCATATCCGTATACGCTAAGCTTAAAAATACTCCAATACCTCTATAAGGGCGTTTGGTATGTTGTGTTATTGGGCCTAGTTATTTGTTGCGGTGATCCATAATACCGCAACAAATGTAAATTGCACTCAAAAAATTTTTCCCCTGTAACATGTAATATTTGCTGCGGGTAATATAAAAAAAAAAAAAAAAAAAAAAAAAAAAAAAAAAAACGCAAAGCATATAACTCTCAAGCTGCGGTTTTCTTATAACCCGCAAAATGAGCCGCATTTGATATGATGTTTTCTTACTAGTTGTTTTTTGTTCCAAAATCTAAAATTTTCCCAAAAATTCTTGAATCAATGCACTCTTAATTCAACTTTCATCTATTTCATTGAAGCACATGATTTCATTGAAACCCTAGAGGGTTGTTGATCAGTCCCCCATTGAAGCGTTGCGTCAAACTACGGCCCGACTAGGTTTAGATGCTATTCATGGCTGTTACCTCAATTGCGATTGACAGTTAGTTAGGGTTTTGGGTTTGAGGAAGGGATGAGAGGTTGGTTGTGTGCTTCGGCGATTGTGAATCGAACGATCGTGGAGTTGCTCGGAATATGAGGACGTGGCACGTGCGAGTGTTTGAGGGAATTGCAGATAGAATACTTTCGCAATTTTTGAGGATTATGGAGTGGTGCTGGAGTGGTGTTGTGTGGTGATTTAAGGTGAGAGGAAAAAGAAGAGGGTAAGGAATGGTGCAGTGTGTAGACGTGAGAGGAAGAAGAAAAGAGTTGTAGGGCTGTTAAGTGGTATACGGTGAGAGGAAGGAAGAAGAAGAAAATGGTGGGGTTACGTTAGGTGGTTGCAGCAATGGGAGAGATGGAGAGGTGGGACCCACACGTGGAAATGGTTTTTGATTTGGCCTGAAATCAAAACAGGTAGTATTTTACAAATTTTGCCAAAAATGTGGGTAGTTATTTCTAAAAATTTGGAACCAAAATGGTAGTTTTCAGCAAAAATTTCCTAAAAATTTATTAAGGTATATTTTCATACATACAATATAATTTTTATATAAGGTCCATCTGATAATATGAACAGGCCTCTAACTTTCTAGCCCCGAACCCTGATTTTTGGGTTGTGGGATTGTTGGTGGTTATGATATCTAACTATTGGTTACCAGAACGAGCGTATAGTTTAATCGAATTTAGCAAAACTCCAACGGAAAAATAGGCAATTTAAGTCACGGTTGGAATGAATAAAAACACAATGTTTATAATTGGAATCAACAAAGAACTCATACGATTCATACCAACCATTGGTAATCCGTAAAACTCGACTCATTTTAGAATTTCCCTTAAAAAAAATATAGCGACCTGCTCAAAATGAGAGTGGTTCATGGAACATCCGTATGATGGAAGAGTAGAATATCGTGGAACATAAATGAGTACTCCCTCCGTTACCACGAAATTCATGCCAATTGAGTTTTTTTAACATTCACAAGTAAATAGAATCTTGGTAAATAACGTTACTAATGTATAATATAAATATAGTCATGTGGGGTCCTTATTTGATTCGTGTTAATGAGTAGATTATTTAATATTCAATCGTTTAAAATTTTTTACAAATATGCAATTAAAGATATGAACGACACAAACATGCATTTAGAAGCGTATATGAAGAACGACAGGATTTGGTACAGAGGAGTATAATATGACTTGTTTATAATATACTCTCTATCGTTCCCCTTTTTATTATCTTGTTGGAATCGAAGTGAGAATAATAAAAAATGAATCTTTAATGAACCTTTAATTAAGAAAAATGAGTTAATAATTACTTCTTCCGTATCAAATTAAACGCAACAAATCAAATTTTACACATTCGAGCTTGAGATTTGACAATTAAATCAGCGAATTAATCAAAATAATTTAACACAATAGAGTTATATCTCCATTCTTCATTGTGGTTAAAATTATTTGATAATTATGCTTGTTATACATTGTTAAATCTTCATTCTCCAAATACATGAAATTAGTTTGTTGCGTTTAATTGATACGGAGGAAAGTAATTAGATTATTACTTGAAAGCAAAGTTTTTACTTTTTATCTTGAATATAATGGAAATAGAATACATGTCTTGTGTTGGAAAGTTAATATTGGGGAATAAATCTAGATAGGATTAGCTTTATTTAATAGATAGATGAAAATAATAAATAGATTTCATTTATCTCGGAAAAGGGGATCAATGTTGAAGTTAAAAATAATAAAAAATTCTAAACAAGATAAATATTTAGGAATTCCATTTAAGGACACAAGACAAACATAAAGGAACGGAGGGAGTAAAAAATATGATAAAGTTCAAGTTAAAAATAGAAAATATTCTAAACAAGAGAAACATTTAAGAATTTCATCTCGAAAATTAGGATAAAGAAAAGGAAACAAGTGATATTTTAAAAAGAGAAGTCATTCAATGTATAATTCAAATTATTTTCAATGGTCTTATATGGAGAAGTCATTTAATATACCCCCTCCGATTTTTAGAGTTTTATGAAATATTCTCATTTGGCCGATTTGTTTTACGCATTGTATTTTATTCTATTTTAGTATTCTCTCTTCAATTTATTTTTGCTTTTTAACCCCACTTTCTCTTAGTTTCTCCACTGTCCCTTACTTTTTCCCTTTTCACACAGTAACTCTCTATTCTACTTTTACTTTTTGACCCCACTATTTTTGAACGATAATAACTGCTCTCTCCGTTCCATATTGCTTTGTGCACTTTTCTCGTTTGGTCGTTCCATAATCATTTGTACATTGTACTTTATTTCATTTTTAGACATGTTTTTACTATTTTAAAATAGGGTAAACCTACCACTTTTTCTTACTTTTCACCCTTTACACATTCTCCAATCTATTTTTGCTTTTTGACCCAACTTTTATAATAATACATTATTCCTAGGTTTTTCCCTCAAATATTAAATGCACACAACAATATAAAATGGAGGGAGTACATTAAAAAGCAGAACGAAAGAAAGTTTATTACTTCGTATTTAAACAAAGGTTTTTGACTTTTTGTTATTGACGCAGAAATAGTTTCAGTCATATTTTAACTTAATACACAAAAGCCACAACTGTTTCACAAGTTGAAACAAAGATCGCAAATTAGCCAAACCAGTACAGCAACAACAATATGCATTACAAAAATGTTATTTCTACAAATAATATAAAATGGTATTTCTAAAAAAAAAAAAACTTATCTATCATATCTAAATAAAATAGAAATCGTTTCTTAAATCATAAAACAAACAAAAAATGATAAGATTAAAAAAAAAATTATGAACTCTAAACAACTCTACTTGTGTGAACAATTTGCCATCACCTTAACCTTAAAATCGCACAACCATGGAGCTAGAGATATAATCAGCTACAAACTTGGAAGTCATGTCAATCAGATTATGAATTCTATACTTTAAACTAACTTTGAACCAACAATCAGAAAAACCAATCTATTCGTAAGGTTTTCTCTTCTTCCCAAGGACAGAAGGTATTTCAAATCGAGAGCCGCCCATTCTCCACTTCTTGAAGGCTATCATTGAGAACTGAGCAGCCTCACATACTAGAAAGAACAAGAACCAAGTATTATACACTAATGATTGCTTACGGGCAAGAACCAAGTATTATACACTAATGATTGCTTACGGGTGTGCAAATTGGATTTAGAGATAAGAAAAGCTTACAGTGAGTCTCTTCTTTAGTAAGCAG
>SNQN01005589.1:10430-30240 GCA_008642245.1 Bassia scoparia | reverse complement strand
AAATAATTATAAGTAAGTCTAAGCTAAGTCCTAAAATCAACAAATGCAAAGCTAAGGTCAACCCCCTTTCCCTACAAGTGACAGGTACATCTACTACTTGCGACACGTCGAAAAAGCCGAGTGACGCTAGCACCTACAAGGCAGACTCGTCCAACAGCTCATCAGGGAAAGAAACTACAARAGAGGTTTCTAGTACGGTAGACTAAAACGAGGGTCCAGGATGAGAACCGTAAGTCGAAGCTCCACCCCGGTTAGGGACCGATCTTATCCGTACATCGCCATCGTCATCAACATCCTCATCGATGCCCTGACGAACCTGCAAAGGATTTTCAAAGTCAAAAATGGGTTCCTGATCCTGTGAAGCATTGAAATTACGAGATTTGGTGCACTTACCGAGTCTCTCAGCTGATAGTAGGAGTATCTCAAGGAATCTATTACTCCCAGCAACCTCATAACGCCTGCCCGAGGCATTTGTTTAGTAAAACAAGCAAGTCAGCACATGAGTGAATACTAGCATGAAAAGACAGAATCGAGCAAGTAAAGTGTTCCCTACCTGACCTGCTCTAGGGGGCATCGAGTTCTGAGCGTGCCTAGCAGCTGGAGGAGCAGGCTCAATGAACTCATCCGAGCCAGGACGAATCCTCAAGTCAGCAAAGCGGATCTCCCCGAGGTCGTAATCAGGCTGTGCAAGCCAAGCCAAAGTTAGTGCACAACTAATGGAAAGCAAATGCAAAGAAAAGGTGTGGATCAGCTAGACTCATACCTCTGCAACTAGCTCGACTCGYGGGGCTAGTCACTCCTCAATGAAACGTGCATAGGCGTCCTGACCCCTGGCACCGAGTAGGAGATGGTACTCCACCGCCTCACCATGACTCAAGTCATTGGACAGCATGGTGACCAGCAGATTGTAACACCCCAATAATTCTCCACTTTACCTATGAAATATTAAGCCGAAAATACGGAGAACTATTGGCATGCCACTGCRACGTGTTAAAACGTTTAGGCTAAAATAATATTTTGCAGCGGAAACCAAAGATAGGAAATAGTTCAAACCAAAGTGTCCAAAATCTGAAATATAGAAATTCATTTGACAKGTTGGAACCATCAAGGCCCTTATTCGCAAATAACGGTATAATTCCTTTTTAAACATAATAAACTCGAAACATAAAATCGTTRTGTAAGGTTCACGATGCCTGAACAAATTATTTAAGTACGATCGACTCTCACTTATCCCAACCATCCAAGGCTAGTCACCTGATTGCAAATCCTGTAAAAAGTCTGCTCCCCATAATTTCCAAGTGAAATAAGGATCATCACGGGTCCACCAAGGGAAGATAATGTGGACAACACACAAAACACAAAAACACGTAATCAGCAAAGCTGAGTACATACAACATACGAAGACGAGAAAACAAACGGACAACATCTCCCCTAAAAACTTGACATACCGAGTTACGACACATGTTTAAAAACAAAAGAAACCCAATTGTGGTGTTCATAACCACTTAACAACATTATACATAATTACATATACAACTGATCCCAAACTCAAACCAAAACCATCAATTACATATTACATATAGCTGCTCGAATACAACACAATCRRAAAATCCTCAACTACTTCTGTTAACTAGATTGTACCTGCAAAATGACTTACTCGACTCCAATATACGACTCAATACATATTATTACATTTGTTATAATTTGAGCAACAGACAAGGTTGTCCTCAACCCATGTTAACAGTTTAGGAACATCAATCAGACACCAAGCGTCATAAGACACAAGATGCCACAACCCCATGCCTCTCCGTCAAAAGGCATCAAAATGGTGAACGGGCGCGACTCCGTCACCGAAGCTAGTGAGATTTCGACTAACCCCTATCAGATATTAAAATATCCAGAATGAAAGTAATAGTAAGAAAAACCTAAAGAGGGACGCGTTGATCAAACGACCCTCGGAAGGAAGCGAATAAAATCGCAWCCCCAACCCCTGATTGTCAATACTCCAGACGTGCACCAATCCAGAGTTTTATTTCTCATCCATATTTTATTATTTAACTATTAATTATTGACAAGTTCATATGACTCACAAACAAGACCACAAACACATACCAATTATGTTAGCACAAACCATTCCTTTAATTAATAAATCTGTTGGACAAGCCAACTAACCTCGTCATTAAGACTTGAATACTTCCCTTTACTCAATTCACACATTAAGTCATGAACGAGTAATAATATCACCTCATGGAGTAAGTTACACTTAACTCCACTTGAATTCAACCATATATCAAAATTTACCTCATGAAGCAAGTGATACTTGACTCCACTTAATTCATTCTTGTATTATAAACCACCTCATGTGACAAGTTTTACTTGACCCCACTAAATCCATCCTTGTATTATAAATTACCTCGATAGACCGAAACAATTAATAAAATCAATTGACTAGTTGTCGACTTCTACACCAAATCATGAATATTCCAATATCCCACAGATTAATATCCCATCACATACTCCACCAAATTAAATAGCCAAACCACAAAATAATACTATTATTCTCATCTTGACTGACTACAACGCAAATTTCATGAGAGTTTCCGTACTTCAGTCATGCATCTAAGTTCTATCATAACATCCTCAAACAACTTTAAGATCAAGATTCCGCAGTAGTGATTACCTTGAAAAGAACACACAATACCCATGCTATGTGATTTTCCTCAACAATAACTCAAGAGGAGACTATGTTCCTCCTTAAACCCAAATAGAACAATCAATTTTACTGATATGTTAACACAAAATCTCACACCATAACTTCCCTTGACACACAATAAAACTTTTAAAAAAAAATCAATGTCAGGAACATGTTTTTAAACGATCATATACTCAACCGCTTTTATACAATAACTATTCATTTATTTCTTTAAAAACTTCAAATCCATACTTTAAATGGTTAAAACACTTTGATATGTTAATAACCTGAAAATATATCATAATTAACTTGTTATTTTCGTGCCAAATATTTTTAACTAACTTTTATAACAAAACATATTTTAATTCGAAAATTTGTCAATCTGTGTGATAATTTTATTAAAAAATACTAAACTCTACGAAAACTTTGATAAACTTTTTTACAGAGTGTATAATATAGAAAAGTTATACAGAATATTTTCACAAAGTTTCAAAAATTATAGTATGAACAGAAAAATATTTAATTTAAATCAAAAACCAAATTAGATTTTACGAAAAACAGTCCATTGAAAAACGAATTTATGAAATCGTAAATCTCTTGGAAAATTCTGAACATTTTTCACAATGTGCACTATATGTAGAGATCCCTCGACAAAAATTTCGTAAATTTTTGACTAACAGAAAAATAAAGAAATCAAAAAACTGAACTGAAACCTGAAAAATGTCGATTCAAAACGATTTTTTTTTTTAAAATAGTAAACATCTTGAAAAATTTGAAATTTTTACACAAATCGTATCATTAGTATGACATTACTCGACAAATTGTTGTAATTTTTGAAAAGCAAAAATACATAAAAATCGAATACTAAAACTCGACAGATTATAAAACGTGAAAACCTAATTTTTGCAATTCAATAAATTCTGAAAATTCCCAATTAAAATCAACATCACACACACTCATAAACTTTGTAATTTTTAGCAAATTATACTCAAAACATTAATATAAACAATTGGATTATAAAAATTGCAAGGTTTAAAACAAGATTTAAAACTCTATAACAAAGAAGGAAAGAGGGGAGAGGACCGAATGGTGGTGGAGACCGGCAAAAGTCGATGATGGCAGCAAGCAACAGTCACGCTCTCCTCTTCTCTCTCTGTCGATTTTGTTTTGTTGAAAGTAAAGTGGTTAAGGGAATGAGGATAGGTTCACAACCCTTTTTCTGATTTTTTAAGTATCTACCAAGTTTTATTAAAATATCTCTTTTTTTTGGATAAAGAAAAGATAAATTATCTATCATAATTAGAATTCAAAATAAATATAGTATTTTTTTTTATCACAAATAAATTTAATATGTAAATAATGGCATTTAAATAAAAGGGAATCTATTTTGTACCACTTAGTTTGTGTCAATTCCATTTTGTACCATTATTATTTTTATTATTCCACGAAGTGCCATTAAATTAATTGCCTAATTGCTACAGTAACATTGCATATTATTTTTCGTTAGGTGGCTGTTAACTTCAACTTTTTTCCCTTTGACTGCTAAATGTAACTTCATATTTGTTCTTCCTCCAAAAATTCTTTTTTGACTATCTTCTATTTCATTATTAGATATATTCATATATATTATATATAATATATTATTATCTATTATATATATATATATATATCATGGATTCTGGTCAAAATCAGAATGCACTTTTTTCTATCATCTTATTCTTCTGAAGTTGTCTCTGCAATGGCTTCCACGATTTCTTCCTCTCAAAATTCACGCAACGGTCTCGCTTTTCTCCGGCGAATACAACTACGTATCGTAGCACAATACGGATGCCAAAAAGAAKAATTCAACATTTTCCCAACAAAAATARGCACGAAAACATCAAAATTGAACACTAGCAGTTCCACAACGATGAGTTGATGACACTAATGTACAACAAAAAAATAGAAAAATGAAAAAATAACCAAAAATAGAACTAAACCTCAACAATTGAAATAACGATGATTAAGATCTCCAAAAGAGGAACCATAATTGAGCGAAAATGGCAAGCATAAAGGTTTGAGAAGCAGAGCTTGAAGAAGACCAATCGTAACGAACCTCAAAAACGGACATGAAAGAACGGTTTGAAACAGGCAAATGAGGGAATTAAATATAGTAGATTATTAATTAGAAGCAAATTACATTACTAACCCTAGATAATCATTAATTAACATTGTTTACAGCCCCACTAACAACCACTTAACGYAAGTAATGTTGCAATGTTACTGTTGCAATTTGGCCATTAATTTAATGGTATTTTTTGGAATAAAAAAATAATAATGGTACAAAAGGGAATTGACAGAAACTGAATGGTACAAAATGGAATTTCCCTAAATAAAACTATATATCCTTTATAAGATAAATCGTAATATATTTTCAAGGAAGTATATTAATAAATTTTTGAAAATTACGGGGGATTACACAGATCCTCGTCCATCATAGTGTCTAGAGGATCTTGAGGCACTACAGGCTCAGAAAGGCTATGCTGCCTCACTACACGCTCCCCAAGGTACCAGACAGGCCCTTGAGGTCCCCAAAAGAGGTACCGCCTTTTAGCAAGCCCGGCCGCTGCAACGAACCTCCTCGGCCTCGCGTTCCCCACTTGCCTCCATGGGCGTCACTCTACCTGTAGCAAGATGTGGGTAAAATGAAAAGCATTCAAAGAAAACATACAAGTAAAAGGCAACGAAACTCACCTCAGTTGGGTTCAAGCACAATGACCAAAATGCACAATTTCCTAGCAATAGGAATAATAGGCAAGCAACTAAAGGGTGAGAAAGAGCACTTTTTCTCCTAGTGAACGTACATGGCTAACGGAATGCACAATTCAACTCACAAATTCTATATACAATAAGGATTTCAAGATGGTGTAAACATTCACTCATACGCCATAATCCCCAACTAAGCAAGCAAAATGGGCCCGAAAGTCATCAAATCGCTACAAAAATACACCTACAGAGCTACGACAAGCCGTAAGAGAATGCAAAGTCACAATGAGGKAATAGCCACGATCAAGTGAAGATCGAAAGCAGATCAAAGTCYAAGCGCACATTCTCCAGTCGAAGTTGCATCATCCTCGCAAGGGCTAAGGGTTAGCCCGATTGTGTATACGCAATGCAAGCATTTACGAAAAGACATTGCTATACGCAATCGTGGCTATACGCAACGTTACCTCCATTTGAATTCTCCCGGACGACTAGCCAAGATGGGATACAGCAGATCAAGCACGCATCACCAAAAAGACATTCGCTATACGCGATCGTGGCTATATGCGACGTTACCTCCAATTTAGTTATCCCAGACGACTAGCCGAGATGGGATACAACAGATCAAGCACGCACCAGCAAAAAGACATTCACTATACGCTGCGTTACCAGTATGTTAATTTTCCTGGACGACTAGCCAAGATGGCATAAAATAGTTCAAGCAAGCACCAAGTCCAAACAYAAGCATCGATATGGACACTATTTCATCTTCCCCAAAGGAATCTAGACGGAAGCACCGGTATGGAAACCGTAGTTATTCCCCATGCAGTCCTAACGGAGGCATCAGAGTGGACATTGAGATAGTAGTTCCCCAGGCAGTCATATGGAAGTATCGAGGCGGACAATCTATTAGTTGAAAACCCCCAGTGGAATCAGAACCATAGGTGGAAATTCCCTCAAAAATCAAAGCACGGAGCCCCGGTGGAATCAGAACCATAAGTGGAAACGTAAGAAAAAGTGTTAGCAACAGAGATAAGCAAGCAAGCAACATGCGACCGCAGGTGCAGGTAAAACTAACGCATTTGTTTCGCAGGTACCGGGTACTTTGGCTTTCATTTTACGAGATTTTACTCTCTGCAAACTCAGCCAAAGTGGGCGCTTCTGTAGATACATACATTTGTCCCTAGCCCAAAAAGGCCAATGATAAGACACCCCTCGCAACACACAAGTCAAATCGAGAGAGCTAGGACCCTGACAGGCCCTAAAAAAGGCAAATTCCCTTGCACTAGACACCTCTTCCAAGTATTTAGCACCTCAAAAAATAAGTTAAAAAAAATAAGTTTTAATCTTCAAATAATTTTAACTTATTTTTAAACATTTTTCTAGAATTTTTCTGAATTTTTCTATGTATTTTTGGCAATTTTTCGAAATTTTCAA
This sequence comes from Bassia scoparia, assembly GCA_008642245.1. NCBI lineage: Eukaryota > Viridiplantae > Streptophyta > Magnoliopsida > Caryophyllales > Amaranthaceae > Bassia > Bassia scoparia. Next base: position 23,369 of record SNQN01005589.1, on the reverse strand, counting down.
CAACTTAATTAATTAATTAAATTATAAACAATTCAAAATATCAAACAATTTTGCACAATTATACACAATTCTCACAGGAATTCTACTAATTTATTTTCCATATTTTTCGATTTATGTTAATATTTATAATTTCTTAAAAACAACAAACAAAACTCGAGCAAAGTATCGCCATCCGATATTTTGCCTTGAGACACGCCCCCTGAGAAGCCGATATCGGCATCATCATAAATATCAGCCGCAATCGCAATAATATCAACTATAATCGTAAAAATCACGTTATTTTATCGATTATATTACGAATATTTCATACAATCTCGTATTTGTAGGTAGCAATCCGCATATCGCAATAATATCCACCGCAATCGCAATATATCAACCGTAATCATATAAAAATCAAGTTATGTATATAGATGATTTTATAATCATCGCAATCACACTATTCGACGCCTAGGAAAATCGGCCGAAATCCAGCTATACTGGCGCAATTACGCCCAAAACTGGGTGGCAAAAAATTACCTTTTTTGTGATTTCGCCCTTGCCTATAATAAGGAGCCCCCCATATCATTTGACGGCTAATCAATCTTTAGAGCGAAATTTCTCCACTTGTCCAACTCCTCTGCTCTTCTCTCTCTCCTCTCTCCTCTATCTCTCTTCTTATTCTCTCTCACAAACACATTTAAACACACTCAAACACATTCAACACAATTCCACACATAAAACACATTCAAAGTTCTTTTGCAATAGATCTAGTGGTTTTCAGAGTTTAAAGCTTCAAAAAGGTTCCTAAAGGTCCGAAGCTGCGTCCTTGGTCTTCGAATTTTTGCGAGGTAGGTTTCAGGCCAACGTCTCAATTTTAACCCCTTTTGCATGCTTGTTTAGTAGAAATTCGACTTATCTATGTAATCTCATGTAATATTGATAACAACTATTGTGACGAATTCAAATTAAAGAAACCTTAAGGCAAACTTTAATTCCTCGTACAAGTTCATTTCTACTTGTCTCACACAATAAATATTCTTTAACAAAGACCTGCCAAATTTCGTGTTTGACGCCATAATTAATTATGACAACCACATTAGGCTCCTGGAATACGAATTAACACACCATGCCACAACAAACTAGACACGATTTGTATAGTATTATGTTAAACAACTCGCCTAGTAATTTTGCCTGCTTAGGGTTTAAAACGAAATAGTTCGTTGTTAATCTTTCGGACAATGAACTCGCAATAACTGAGTAGAGGCTCTTTGATGCAGGGGGGGTGGGTGCACTACTTCACCCTTACCCTTGTCCCCTAATCCAGATCTTTGGTGCACTACCAGACATGGAGTCCTTTGCCTTGCTTTATGTAATTATAGGCAAGGCTTAAAACGGGTTCTGCAGCTTCCCAAAAGAAGTGCGGTGGCGACTTCCTTTACTCCTTTCGAGTATAAACACACAACTCTAGGCATACTCACAATATGCAAAAGCAAGAATTCAATTCTGGCAAACAAACCGAGCCGCCCTTAAATTGTACCCCCCAGAGGAGTCCGGCCCGGTGACACCCTGGCGCCCGTACAAAGCTCCTTAGGGGAAGAAAATGAAACATTGCACATTTACGTGTCTTTGGGTGCAAATGCTATGTACACAACAATGGTAAATCTTGTTTGGACAAGTTTGATCCTGGGAGTGATGAGGTAGTTTTCGTTGGTTACTCTTCACATAGAAAGGCATACAAAGTTTTCAACAAAAGAACCTTGTGTGTTGAAGAAAGTATCCATGTCTTATTTGTTGAGACTAATATGTTCAACAAGCATGTGCAGGTTGTTGATGCCGATGAGTTCGAGATTGGTATGCTGAACTTTACAGGAGCTAAGGAAGGGAAGGTGCTAAACCAGGCTCACCACACAACTCTCCTAGAGAGGAAGAGTCTAATTCAACACATAATCAAGGAGATAGTGACTCAGAGGCTCATCCACATCAAGATGATGCAACTGAGGCCACTATGCAGACTGGTTCACTTGTTCAAAATAAAATTACATAGGGGAACCGATACCAGAATAGGTTCAACATTGGGAGGCATAAATGTCAACCTTGATACGAACAAATCATTTAATAAGTCCTCTCACCCTACTAATCTTATCATTAGTGATATTAACAAGGGAGTGCAGACAAGGAATTCTACTTTACAAAACTTTCGTGCTGTCTATTCTTTTCTTTCAAATGTTGAACCAACTAACTATAAAGTTGCTTTAACTGATCCAGATTAGGTTCTAGCCATGCAAGATGAACTCAATAAGTTTGAGAGAAATCATGTTTGACATCTTGAACCTAGGAAGGAAAACATCTATGTTATTGGAACTAGATGGGTGTTTAGAAATAAATTGGACAATTCAGGTATTATAGTCAAAAACAAAGCTAGGCCAGTGGTTAAAGGGTTTAATCATCTCGAAGGAATTGATTATGGTGAAACCTTTGCTCAACTAGCCAAGCTTGAGGCAATCAGGATTTTAATTGCTTTTGCTGCCCATATGAACTTCAAACTCTTTCAAATGGACTTTAAGACAACCTTTCTAATGGTTATTTGAAAGAAGATGTTTATGTGGAACACCCCCCTGGATTTGAGGATAGTGACTTGCCAAACCATGTGATTTGAGGATAGTGACTTGCCAAACCATGTTTTTAAACTTGATAAAGCTCTTTATGCTCTCAAACAACCTCATAGAGCATGGTATGAGAGACTTCCAGTTTTCTTTTAGAAAATGGGTATAAGAGAGGTTTAGTTGACAAGACACTATTCTTAAAATTCAAGGGAACTAATCTGTTAGTGGTTCAGATATATATATATATGTTAATGATATTTTGCTCGGAGCTACTAATCCTGATTTGTGTGATGAATTTGCAGATTTGATGAAAATTAAATTTGAGATGAGTATGATGGGAGAGCTTGGATTCTTTCTAGGACTTCAAATTAAGAAAAACAAGGATAGAATCATGATCCATCAACAGAAATATCTCAAAGAGCTACTAAAGAGATATGGTCTGCAATATAGCAAATCCTATGAAACACCAATTCCAACTTCTACAAAATTGAGTGATCTGGATAGGGATTAGATCATTATTATTAGCTTTATTTTATTATTATTGTTGAATATTTGTTAGGATATTATTCTAATTAGTTAGGATATTATTTAGTTAGATATAATTAGGATATTATTAGGATATAATTAGTTGGATATTTTATGGATAAGATTTATATCTTTTTTAAAATATCTTAGTTAGTTTTCGATTTTCTTTAGTTAGATATTATAAGGATATAATTAGTTTCATATTTTCTGGATAAGATTTATATCTTTCCTAAAATATCTTAGTTAGTTTATAAATGTTATTTTGTGTTATAAATAGGGTCCGAATATTATTAATGAAGATCAGTTTATTCTTTCGTCAAATATTTCTCTCTTGGTTATTCAAGAAAACCCTTGTGAATTATGTGAATTATTTATTTGAGTTCGCTTGATTAACTACATTGGTGCTTGGTGCTCTTTGTGATTTAAGATCTTTTAGAACTTGTGATTTATTTRTGTGGATTTGAAGTTATTTTTCAATGCTTTACCATTCCCATTTGTTGGGAAATATCCTTTGTTTGTGTTTATTTGTGAGAGTTAGGGATTTGTGAGCAACTCGCTTATAAATCCACATCAAATTGGTATCAGACCTAGGTTCCTTTAAGYGTTATTCCATCAACTTGGCAGTTTTCTTTGGGCTAGTCGTGTTCCTTCAAGGGTTATTCCATCAACTTTGCAGATTTTTGGTTATTTTCAAAATTTTCCAGATTTTTGCGCAGCTTTACGAGCTTCGTTCTCACTCGTATCTTAAGCTTTTCAGATGATTCGTTCTTTGAAATTTGACAACTTTTTATCTAGTTTCTACCTGTAAAATTTGAGAATTTTTCAAGGTCGTTTGCTATTTGGTTGAGATAGGTTTTTACAAAGTGGTCAGATTCGAAACAGTTTTGCGCAGTCTGAGGTAAAAATTAAATTATGATTGATTGGCTTTGAATTTGTGCATGAAATTTTGATCGAGTCTTAGGATACATAGGGGAACATCTGTCTAAAATTCAGCCTAAACGAAGTTGATTTGGTATGTGTTTTGATTCGACAAAAAATCTGGCTTTGGGTGCCACATGTCTAGTTTCTTGTCTTTGAATTCTTGCTAAGGTTTTCAGAAAATTCTTGTTCAATAAATCATGGAAAGTAACATTGTAAATCCAATTGGTTATGAATGTCCTACAATTTATGGAACATGGGTAGCGGTTCGATTAGATAATTTTGATGGATTATCCAAAACCGGATTTTTAAAGTGGATGAKAGAGGTTGATTTATTTCATTGTCATCATGACGTAGTTMATGCTGAGTTTGTACGCATCATACCAATTTTTTTTACATCTTATGCTGAATATTGGTGGGAGAATTTTCAATTTCGTCGTGACCTAGAGGGTAAACCACACATAAGAAGACAGAGTAAATTGAAAGAAAAACTATGGCATGCGTTTTTTTAATCCGGATGAATTTGAGAAACACTTACGAGAGCAATTTGTTAAATCCCAAGAAGATATTGCTCAAATCCAAAAAGACTTCACTAAGATAAAAGACATGCTAGAGGAATTACCGACAAAATGGTTGCACAGGAAAGTAATCCGTACACAATCCAACATTATGGACATAAACATCTCCAAGATTTGCATGTGATTGATCGACAAAAAATGGCCAAACGATGTAACATCAAGGTTGAATCTTTAACCTTCTTACAAGTGATCTACAGTTTTGAAGATTGTTCGATGCTTCACAATGAACAGTTCAATGAAACGAGTCGTTCACTAATAATTTAACACAAGGGAAGAAAGGTATCTACAATTACACTTATCAATTTCAGTCTTTGGAAAATGGAAATCTTTTAAACGTCACGAAGAGGACTATCATTAGCTACCCTTATTTCTAGATTGCCGTCAGATTCAAAGCCTACAAATCTTGCATGATATTTTGGTTGTCTGCAGCCATGACTTCAAGAACCTGTTCTAGACTTCACACTATCTAAGGGCTCTGCATCATGGATGTTGCATGTGCTCGCTACACCATACTTGGGACAATTTTTTTTTAAAAAGGCCCACGGCGATGAATCGGATGAGACTTAGATCCATTTTAATTATCTGATTTTATTATTATTGTCGCATATTGTGTAGGATCATTATGATAATAGTTGGATATTATTTCAGTTAATGTAGTCTAAGGACTATTCATTCGGTATAACTTAGTTGCGACTATTTTCTGGATAACGAGTTTAGTCTTTCTAAATATCTTAGTTAGTTTTAGATTTTCTTTAGTAGGTTATTATAAGGATATAATTAGTTGCATATTTTCTGGATAACATTTATATGTTTCCTAAAATATCTTAGTTAGTTTTTAGATGATATTTAGTGTTATAAATAGGGTCCAAATATTATTAATGAAGATCAATTTATTCTTTCGTCAAATATTTCTCACTTGGTTATTRAAGAAAACCCTTGTGAATTCTGTGAATTATTTCTGTGAGTTCACTTGATTAACTATACATTGGTGATTGGACCTCTTTGTGAGTTAAGATCCTAGATCATGTGAATTATTTATGTGGGTTTGAGGTTATTTTTCAGTGCTTTACCATTCCCATTCGTAGGGAAATATCCTTTGTTCGTGCTTATTTGTGAGAGTTAGGGATTTGTGAGCAACTAGCTTATAAATCCACATCATTGAGCCTTGATGAGAAGGGAAAGGATGTTGAGGGTAATCTATACAATGGTATGATTGGTTAATTACTTTACTTAACAACAATTAGGTCAGACAAAGTGTTTTTAGTAGGGTTGTGTGCAAGATTTCCAAGCAACCCTAAAAAATCTCACCTAAAGTTTGTTAAGAGAATCTTAAGATATCTCAATAATACTGATGATTTGTGTATGTGGTATCCAAAAGGAAGAAACATGAACCTGATTGGATACATAGATACTGACTTTGCTGGTTTTATTGTGGACAGGAAGAGTACTTCAAGATTGGCGCATTTCTTAGGTTCTTGCCTCATCTCATGGGGATCTAAGAAAAAAAATTTTGTGGCTTTATCTACTGCTGAGTTTGAGTACATTGCAACTACTTTATGTTGTGCTCAGCTCTTGTGGATAAATTCACAACTAAAGGATTTTGGGGTCTGTTTTGAAAGTGTTCCCATTTTATGTGTCAACATAAGTGCAATCAATATTTCGAACAATCTTGTCCAGCATTCTAAAACCAAGCATATTGAGAATATATTAGGCATCATTTTCTAAGGGACAATGTTGAAAAAAGTAATGTTGACTTGGTGTTTTACAGGTCACAAGATCAATTAGTTGCCATATTTACAAATCCTTCGAAAAAAGAAGTGTTCATCAAGCTTCGTACCTTGTTGGGTATGATTAAAATTAGGCAATGAGCTCTTAGGTCTTGACTTGTCCCTTTGGCTAGTCAAATGATGTCTTTCTTGTTTATAATTTTTTTTCCTGTTTTTCTTTTGTATATTTTTTCATTTCTGCTTTTTAGGGCTCACCAAGTTCTTATGCGATGCTGAACTAATCAATATAGTACGCACGGTACCTTGGCATAAGTTTTTGAAAAAGTAAGTTGGCACAAACCAGCTGCAAACCACTTGGGAACCAGATTCTTAAGGCGGTTAATTAGTAATCATGTGATTTATTTTCAAATTTTTAAATTGTGGAAATAAATAAAGTGAAGGTTGTATTTATGGCAACTGCAGTTTGTAAGAACGTATAATTGTTTCGAAATATTACGAAATATCCGTTGCACATCAATCTTTGGCTTCTTTAAATATCTTGCATGTGATCACACTTTCCATTTTTCCTTCTTATTTCTTTGATCACATATTCTCTCTGATTTCCTTCTRATTTTCGTTGAATATATATACACTCACAAACCCTAATTTCTCTTAATTCTTCTTTTCACTCTCGAATTCTTGAAACTAAAATTGTTCAAGTTTTCTGTTCCATTTCTTAAATTGCTTTAAATAGAGAAATTTCCAGTCTCATCATGTCAAAAAGAGGAAGTACCATGTTGGTTGATAAAGAGGTTAGTGAGTCTCTTGAAATTGAGTCGGTTGTGAAAGATGATCTGGAGGAAGAGATTGATGAATAAGAGGATGAACCTTTAATACAGAGGAATTCTATGAAGACATCAACCACAAAAACTACCACCACAAAAACAACCACTCCTAAATCCACCACAAAAACAACAACCACAAAAGCGATTACTCCAAAACAAATCGCCAAATCCTCAAAAACCACCACTCTCGCAATAACAAAAACCACCACTCCCAATAAGCTAATTAATCACCYCAACAAAAGGATCCCTCACCAGAATCGGTTGAGGATTCCAAGCCGGAAAAACAAGAAGAGGAGTTTAAGAAGGTGAAGGAGTCTGAACCAGAGAAGGAGTTGGAACCAGTTGAGGAGTTAGAATCGGGTGATCAGGCGGTAGAAGAGGAAGTAGAAAAGGAGGATGTTATTGGTGCGATGAGGGAGGAGATGAAGGCAAAGAAGGTTGCCTCAAAGAAACCGCCTAATGTATTGTATTGATACATTGTTTTTCCCTCATTCTCTTGCTATACTGAATGGTTTTTGGCCTTCTTAAGGCCCTCTTTGCTACTAATGTTGTTTGTTTAGTGTTTGAATGAGTTTTAGGTTGCTTTCATTGATTTGGAGTGATTTTGGACTCATTTTCGAGCACTACGGAGCCTTAGGAGGAGTAGGAAGGAGCATGGAGTGGAGCTACGCGAAGAATGATCGTTGCGGAGCATCGATTTTGACAGATGCTCACTCTTTTGGTGATAAGTTACGTTTAGTATGTTGTATTGGTGCGTTTCTAACTGCATTGGAAACTAGACTTCAAGAGCATTGGTTCGATAGGTCATATTCCTAATTTGGACCACCAGAGCTCGAGATATGGCCTTCGGAAGATAGCCCAGCGAATCTGCCGCGATTTACCCTAAACCGATCGGTTTGTCTAGTCCGATCGGTTTAGGCTCGTTTTTTCCGATTTTAATTAACTTCTTTTGAGATTTTATTCATAAGGATATAATTATATTTTTAGCAAGTCATCTATCTTAGGGAATTAGTAGTATTTAAAGAGAGAGATCCTGATGGATATTGGGGATTATTAGATTAGTTTAGTTTTAGAATAATTTTTTTCTCTCTTCTTTCACATTGAAACCCTAGCTTTCTTTTCTCCATTAATTCATGCACTCAAGGTATTTTCCATTAATTTCTTCTTTATTATTTTTGTTATTATTTTGCTATTGATTATTGTTGATTGTTATTATTATTTTTAGTAGATTTTCATGATGATTCTTAGGTTTATTATTGCTATTGTTTTTATTGATTTAATTATGCTTGAGTAGTTTCCTTTCTAGGGCAATTGGGAATCTATAACAATATAATTAGCATGTTTTGGGTTTATTCAATTCATATTTTGGTAATTTATCGAATTCTTATTTGATTGTTCTTCCTGTTATTCAATTAGGTAGTGCACGACTTAATTGCATAATTAGATTAGTCACGAGTTTCTAGATCTAGCGATTGAAACTTAATACATGATCTACGTCAATAGGTAGAACGAGACTATCCTAGGTCGAGAGATACGGTTAGGAGTAGTTCTATGGTTCATTCGATTCGAGAGAACTTTCATCCTATTCGATTGTGCCTTATTGTGAATTGTTGATGCCCAATTATCTGTTGATTGTTTGTTTAGTGAACCATAGCCCTAGACTCTAGTTTATTATAGTTTATCCACTCAGTTAATTTCATTCTTTAATTAGTGGATAGCTTAAATAACTCAAACAATGGCTCTTTTTATACTCTAGATGCTTTTAATTATTAATAATTAATTGTTGCTCCTGTGGATTCGACTCTGTTTACCACTAGCTCATTAGTTAGTTTTAATATTTTCTTTTTGATAGGTACGCGACAAGCCTGATCAATTTTGCGCCGTATGCGGGGTTGGATATTAATTTGTTTAATAAAGTCTAGATTATTATTTATTTTTTATTTTATTATTGCCAATTTTTGTTACATCTTGACTACTTTTATAGTATCTGCTTCAATATTCTAGCAATAACTTTCTACTTTTCCTCAATATTGAGTATGAAGTGTGTTGGCGGTATATTGATAGGCTTTGGGAATTTCATTGGTCCACAGCATTCGATAAGCGAGAATGGGACTTATAGTTTCGGCGATAGTATGGGGATGCGACACGGATGACACAATTGGAGATGGGAATATTGTTGTATTATCAATCTTTAACGCTTAGACGATTTAAACGAAGGTTTGAGTGAAGATGCATTTGCTAGAGAGACCTATGTCGAAGAGATGAAATAATATATGTTGAAGCCGACTTAGCAAACACATCTACACATAGATACTTACAATGATATCATCACAATTCTTCTTATTGTTGTAATTGCTACACTTTGTCATGATGTATCCCTTTGTCACCTCACAATGAGTCATATTTGCGTGCTTATATAAACCTCTTGCTCCTCAATTGATTTGGTAACTTACATCCGGTAACATCTAAAGATATAGAAGAAACTTATGCGCTTTAATTGTTGAAAGTTTTCAAAAGTATAGAAACTTTATTCAGTTACAAATTAAAGAATTTCAGGAAAGTTTTCAGTTGCAAGTAAGTGAGATTGTTGAGAGTCAACGTTGTCCACAAACAACGATTTAAATTCTCTTAGTTATCTAATGAGCCAAATATATTCGAATGTGATGAATTATTAACACTGATGGATGGTTGAGCAGTAGTTTCTAATAATGTGGGCTCTAATGAGGATGATCGAAGTGAGATGATGGAGGAATGTATGAGTATTCATGAGAATGATAACCCATTATTTGAAAAATCATTGGTTGAGGAATCAACTAATAATTTAGAACTTTTGGTTACACATTCTTTGGATGACGTGTTTGTTGAGAGTAAGGTTGTTAGTGATACTATTAAGGTTGAGCCTGCTCCTTTATCTCTTCATGACTCTTTTCCAATGTTGGATATGGTTCCTCCACTGACTGTGATTTATAGCGGAGGTAATGTTTATGATCATCCTGTTAAGTCAATTGTATCTAAGGAGGAACTGACCGGTAGTTGTAAATTCTCTTCTCTTTCTTCTAATTTTTCTTTTTCTTTTGATTCTTCTTTTGATTTTTTATTTTGTAAATCTAACTTCCTCTTAGAGGTCATTAACATGCTTGTGCCCATGTGTAGACACCTAAATGTGTCTCCCTAAATGAGTAATCGATAATGAAACATACCGCGTTTCACGATCGATTTGACTCTGAAAAGACGCAGTTGAACTCGTAAAAAAGCTCGAAATATGTGAAGTCATGCTAAAAATCATGAGGCAAAGGTCGAATAAGAGGCAAAAAGTATATTCTTTTATTTCTTTTATTTATTTTCTATTTTTAGAATTTTCTATTTAGTTGTAGGATTTTTTAAAATAATTTATATTGGTGATCTTCAGAATTTTCATTGCATTGATCTCATTTTTCTGAGTTCACCAGTATTTTTATATTATTTTTCCGATTTTTCTTTAATTTTCTATGAGTTTTACAATATTTACAAAAATCAAAATACGCAAAAAATACAAAAAAAAATCAGAAAAAAACTTTAAAAATACCAAAAAAATACTCGGAATGTTCTAGAACCCCCTAGAATAGTATTTCTTGCAAAAAGGGGTGTCTAGGTTCATCCAATCCGAGAAGAATCAAGAAGAATCGGATTTTTTTGGTAGGAAATATATGCTCCTTCGAGCGTATATACGCTCCTCTGAGCATATATACGCTCGTTTTGAGCATATATACGCTCCTCTGAGCGTATATATGCTCGTTTTTGGTTCTCCGTGCCTATAAATACTCTCCTTTGCCTCACTTCACAAAAAGGGACTTCATACGTTACCAAGCTTATACACTTACGTATTCTCTTACTCTCTCATTCATACTCTCTTTCTACTATCAATACATACTAAATACGAGTTCTTGCGTCCTTTCAAGTCATTTCGACGAGCGAGATTAAGGTATAACTCTGAGATTACTCACCCAAAACATCCATTTTCGCTTTCTTCTAACTTGATTAATAATTATTACGAGTCTCAATTCAACTAATAAAATGTAGAAACCCACCTTTTAATCGCTTCATGTAAATATGTAGGATTAATTATCACATTTTGTTGTTTTCATTTTCATTAACTTTATTATTCTTCTTATCTTATCGTTATTATTAATGTCGCTTGTCATTACTAACGTCTTCTTTGCATTTTGTATAGCAATCTTTAACGAGGCACTTTTTTTTTCTTATTCTATTTAAACTAACGATTATTTGATTGCAGCACCAAGGTAAGGATGGCACATATATGTATATTGTATATATATTTTGTCTCACTTGTGTGTTTTGCCAAATAAAGACCGGAAATTATGTGAATCACATTAAAGTCAGATTAATTATGGACAACCGGTTTCTAGGCACCGTATTAATTTGATTAATATCAAGTGTTCACGATTTCTAGGATAGGTAGTCATTTGTGCATAATAGAAACCCATTTTTGCAGTAACTTTAGGATTAGGACGCAAATAAGGTCTCAAAATTGCTAAGATGTTGTGCATCCAATAATCGTGCTTAATGGAATTACAATGAGAGCGAGTAGAGGCCGTTACATGAGGGCGGATTGAGTTAAAGATTCAATCCGTACCATGTCCTCGAACCCACGAACTGGTTACTGGATCGGACCGTGGGGCCATTGTTTTGGCACCAACGTTTCGGGCGTCCGTGATTAACCTTAATAGGCACGGTGGCGATCCCGTTACTCGATAACGCTCCCCCAACGCACCCACGTGCGGGTTCTATGGCTCAAGCCCACAACACAACTACACATCGATGTAGGCCCAAGCCCCCCGCGGGGTAGGCTCACGGTCTACACCATGCCATATGTAGTTCTTCATAACATGTTTGCAGGAGAATTTGACAAGCTACTAAGGGCATTGGATTCTTATGATTGGTTGTTTGGCTAAGAGGTCGAGCTAACGACGTTAAACAAGCGCTTTACGAGAGGCAAACCATAAATTTATTGCTTTTAGAATAGTTATTAGCTTAGTAGTAGCGTAGTTTAGAAAAATGGATTAGAGAGTGTGAGAGACTAACCATTTTTCCTAAGTGTGCATGCCAAATAAGGAGTTTGGACGTGAGTTCAAACCGATCGGTTCAGTTAAACCGATCGGTTTGATGGGTAGGTTTGACTTGGACGATCGACTGCGTGAGTAGGAGCAAAACTGAAAAAAGATCGAAACCGATCGGTTTAGTTAAACCAATCGGTTTGATCAAGTCGATCGGTTTCGAAGGATTTTCGTGAAAATTCCAAACTTCTCCAACTCGGGCAAAAGAGTAGTGTTTTCTGACTGGAAACGACATTTTAAGAAGGACCGACTACATGTAGTGGGCACCACCCTGTTTTAGCCAAATTCGGCTCCTAAAGTGGTGTTTTGGGCACTTTTTTTTCAGTCAAGGAAAAATTGCCAAAAATGTGTCCGATTTTCCTCATTCCTTCGTTCTTTCCACCATGGATGGTTATGCGCTTGATATACTTTCTTCCTCTTGCACTGAGGTCGTTGCAAAGGTTGGCTTGGGGGAGGAATTTGTCAAGTGCACTCTAGTGGTTTGAGGTAAGTTTTTATTGCTTTCTAGTTTAGATTTTATTGCTTTCTRAGGATAGTTGCAAGGTTTGTACCATTCATTAGGAGTGGGAGTTTACTTGCAACCAAAATAAGTATTGCTTTCTTAATTTAGTTTAGGAAAAATTAGTGATCTCTCTTGTATATGATTGGATTCTCTTGAAAAGCATGTCTCC
>SNQN01005588.1:14087-43397 GCA_008642245.1 Bassia scoparia | reverse complement strand
CATATAGCAATAATACAAGTATGAAGTGAAGTATATAATTGATCAAACTAATGAAAAAGCAAAGTGAACCATTTATAAGTATCAATTATCAAACCATAACCCATTAGCTAGTACATGAGGTGCGTATTTGGAATCTAATGATTGTCACTATATAGTGCTACTTGTAATCCATTATGAATTGACACAAAAAAAAAAAAAAAAAGTAAATTATAGCAATATAGTATTGCACAAGCAACAATCTTCTATCCAATTCTTGTTAGCTTAGATTCCTAAGAATATTTTCTATTACAACTATATTTAAGTTTCTACATGTAAAAATACGATAATAATAATAATAAATATGAGAAAAAAAACGACGATTGAGGCATGACAACAAGATTGAATCACTAAAGGTATAATGCGTGTCTGATTTCCACATTTCGACCCTAGTAACTAATGGCCTAACCCAATGATGGCTTATTAAATCCCGTCTTTCTTGTAAGTCACTTGTTTATGCAGTCGGGACATTCTTAACTCGATCCAACGTCTTTTACTCCGTACTTCCTATAGTATTAGCGTTCTTAAGTAACCTACACTCGATATATAATAAATTAATATATTATATACATTTCTCTATCGCGTGAACAATTGAACACCACATAAAAGGTCTCAAAATTGGATTCAACAAAGATAGGAATTTAGTAATAGAGAGTGGAGTGTTGCAAAGCTTAAGTATGCCGTTTCCAAAAAACTTATCCCAATTGCCGGTAATTAGCGGCACCGCTGTTATTCTTGGCATCTCACCCAACGTAATGTCTCTCATCTTCTTGAATTTACGGCCAATTTGGTGATCATATATGTCGCTAATGCTGTGTCTAACTGTCTACTACCATTCTCAACCGTACACGTGTCGTCGACGTTGCAATATTAGCCGTTGGATGTAGGGCATTTACATAATTAAGAGACAAAGATGTGATTAACTATATAATTAAATCCTGTTAATGCATGCAATGATAATATTCACAAATGTGGGATCCTTGTGTTTGTGGGACCAAAGAGTTCAAAAAAAAAAAAAGAAGTGTGACCAAAGATTGATTATACAAAGTAAAGATTAAAAGAAGGTCTAAAAAGGGTTAAAATTTAAAGAGAGAAGCATTCTTTCTGYTCATCTAGTATATCGAAACTTAACTTGGTCTACATTCGGATATATCTYTAGTTGCACATTTTGTTTATGATGGGTGAGTCTTCTAATAAGAATTTAAGAACRCGTAAAGTTYAAACTCAAAACCTCTCTCAAACAGTTTGATACTGTTTACCAYTTGAGTCAACTSTTATCGTTAGAAAGAACAATTTTTATTTGACGTAAATACCTAATGTAGGCAAAGTCCACATGGAGGGAGCTCCACTTTCATTTATGTGGGTCTTTGCTCATGCTTTTCTACTGAAAGATTTTTATGGCATTTGCTCAATAATAAAAGTGATGTTTTTTTAAGGATAGCTTCTATAATGATGCCTCCTTACAAGCTAGGTAAATATTTGTTTTTTCAAAAAGATGTTTTCATTCTCATGATGCACCTTCATCTTCCTAATGATGATAAGATCTTGACATAATAAAGAATTTCCAAATTGACTCCATTCAATTGCTAGATGATTGTCATTGAGTATAGATGACTAGAGGCTTCTAAAAAAAACAAATTAAACATCAGATGATATCATAAAAAGAACGATTGAATTACAAGAACGTCATGGATTCACAATTAAGGCAGTCCCATTTCACGAGCCTTGATTTTAATTTGAGATTTTTAGGTCCGTCGTCCGAGATGTTTGAATTAGCTCGAACCAAGTCTTTCATAGGTTAGTGGCAAGTTGAAGTAAAAGTAGCAAGCAAGTCCTAACGACAATATAATTGAAGTCTGATTTGTGGGACATAGCATGAAGAGAAAAAAAAATAATAAAAAAGATAGCAGAAAAGCATCTTTAGAAGATTATCAACTTAATAATGAAGAAGTATTTTTCTTTAGCTCCAAAACAATGATGATTTCTGCTGGTAAAACTACATTTAGCGTGCTAACACAAAGGTGGGCCATATCAAAAAACACTACTAAAGAAAATCACATGGACAACCATTGTCGTTAACCTTCTTAACAATCTTTACTCGTGTGTTCCTTTGTCCCAGAGTGTCAAATGGTCGGGTCGGGTCGGACTTGTATATAAAAAGTATAGTCGAAACCGTCCAAAGAGCGGGTTTGCAGGCCATTGTGGACTTATGCGGGGGTTTTGAACTAAAATGATGTTTTTAGTTACCCAAAATCCATTTTCGGCGGCCGGGGCGGGCCGACGGATCGGATAATGTTGATCACCTCTTCTTTGTCCTTTCACCATATGACTTCTGACCAACTGTAAATGTGATGCTGCATTCATTCTCACTCCTGACTTCTCAAGTCTCAGTCCTGATATGTATGTTAGCTTCAATTGAATAGATTTCTTTGGAATTTCCCAGTATTTATAAGCTTGGATTTGTTATTTGATCATTAAAGATGTAAGTTGTTCACCTTACAAACGGGAGCTGATATCGCGTAACTTTTTTTTTTTTATCTGCCAATCTGCACAGTCATAAGCAGTGAACCAAGGCGTTTCTCAGGAGATAAACAGCAGTGTCTTACATTTCAGGCAACACTGATCCTCGCCTAAAGATGTCCTCATAATGTAGTGTAACTAGATATTGCTGAAAGACTAGCTTTTAAATCAGAACATCAAGTAATTGCAGAATGGATACATACAGACTGAAAGAGTGGTGGTCTAAGATGAATGATTCACCAGTAGGTTCGGGCTAGTTTGCGTAACTAGGTTCGGGCTGTCACCCGAGCTGTTTTTCCTTTACGATTACATTTCTTTGGTTGAACAAAACTGGTCCATATTATATTCTTGGTTTGGTGCAGCCATACAGACAGAAAAACAAAAACCTAACAAAGCATCAGTAGCTAGTCTTGACTTGCATCATAAGACCAACTGTAACACAACTGTTCCAACATTTCATCAAACATAATGTAGCTCACGTACAGAGTAAAAAAGAAGATTATGTTGATCAAGTTGAGTAAGTCATTCGTGTTCAGGCATTGGGTCTAAAACATAAGACAGCAAACCGGGGTTCAGGCTCATCGAAATCCAGCATCTCTAGTAGTCATCGCAACCAGACACCACTTTCTCAAAGATGTTAGTCCATGAACATTATATCTTCCTACAGCAGTATTATTGAGGTTAACTTGTGTGGTTAGGTAAGATAGGGTTACTACTGCAGGGAAAATTTAAGCTTAATTCAAGTCAGTACGCATACTTCGTCGCCTATTATCTTTCCTTGCAAGAATTGGCAAAAACACACATACATATAGCAATGAGAAGCGACATAACAACCTTTCTTACAAGGGAACAAATTATGTGGGGGGAATGAAAACCTCAATATCAGAGTCATAGTACATACAGAGTCCACAAACTTTTATCAGGGACCAAACTTGTTTCATCTATTGAGCTACTTCAATTATCTTCTTTGTCCAATAAATATCTAGAATCGTTCACCTGATAAATTGAACATACAGACTCTTAACTCGCACACGGAAACTTTGAAGCTTAAAAAGATAGTTCCTCCGCCCGTAACCAATGTCTAGTTGATGGCTTAGTGATTCCTGCAAAGGTAAGAACATAAATTTAACACCAGTTCATCTCATCTTCATGTGGTTTATGTTGTTCATCTTATTCTACTCCGGGTTATTGTATAGCTGCGGTAGCATGGGGAGCAGGGAAGCCATTGGTGATAGAACAAATCGAGGTTGCTCCACCGCAGACCATGGAAGTCAGAGTGAAGATCAAATACACCACCCTTTGTCGTACTGACTTTTACTTCTGGGAAGCCAAGGTTTATCTTTTTTAACCACCATTAAMATTCTTTCACTTTATTTAAACAAAACTTCAGTAGTCTTGTGAGTYGTGGTTTTGAGGTTTCTGGCCTCGTCTGTACAATATTTTACAAGAACTAAACAATCCAGGTATTCACTCAAATTTTGTAGGGAAGTTCTGAGACACAATTGTTTCCTAGGATTTTTGGCCACGAAGCAGCCGGGTWTGTTCACTCATTATCAGTTCTTCATGTCCAATACTTCATTYTTTTCTTAGATGACTTTGCAGCAAGTATTAAGCTGTTGCTTGATTTGACAGCATAGTRGAAAGTGTTGGTGAGGGAGTGACTGATTTCCAAGTAGGCGATCATGTACTTCCAGTGTTTACCGGAGAATGTGGGGAGTGTCGCCACTGCAAATCCGAGGAGAGCAACATGTGTGATTTGTTAAGGATGAATCCTTACAGAGGAGTGATGCTAAATGATGGGAAGTCAAGATTTTCACTCAAGGGAAATCCTGTTTACCATTTCATTGGAACCTCTACTTTCAGTGAATACACAGTTCTTCATTCCGGTTGTCTTGTTAAGCTTAATCCATTGGCACCTCTAGATAAGGCGTGCATCCTCAGCTGTGGTGTTTCTACAGGTTCCCTAACATATTGTATACTATTAACCCATATTTYCTCCTAAAATTGAGAATTTTGTGCTAAACAAATTACTTTTSTTCTTGATTCCAATCCAAGGTTTGGGCGCGACTTTGAATGTGGCAAAACCAAAGAAAGGCTCTACTGTTGCTGTGTTTGGACTTGGTGCTGTTGGACTTGCTGTAAGTTATGTGGGCAGAGTTGAAAGAATTACAAAATTCTTCATATATTAGCTCTAATAAGATAGTATGTGTTTTCCTTATTTGCTACCTCTCTTCCCATTGTCACTACTTTGCTAAGGCTGCTGAAGGTGCTAGAATTGCCGGTGCATCAAGGATAATAGGGATCGCTCGAAATCCTGACAGGTTTGAAGAAGGTATATATAAACATTACTCACTTTGTGCCGTAACTACTCTGTGTCTCTATACTTGATWTTTGTACAAGAATTCAGAATACCTGTCAACTATAGACTAGAAATAGACCACTGGTATGGAGAGACGATTTATGCTAGGAAAGGTGTCAAGTACTTCAACGCTTTTGTAAAAGAAACCCAACAACTAAGACCATTTAGTAATTTGGGACAAACAATGCAGGATGACGCGGCACCTGCTATTCTTTAACCAAAGTGTTCATACAGCATTTCACTTTGTATTCGATTCTGCATTTAACCACTTATAGCAACCTTATTTTTTTCAGCCCAAGACGTTCTGGTTGCATGACTTGACTATGTCTAACCAAAAGATCTGACTAGGCCACTTCAAGACAGTATAGGGTTTAACTCTTCAATCTTTACAAGCAGAGATTTAGTTTTTCTCAATGGCAAACTGTGGTACAACCATTCTACTTCAACAGCGTTCATCAAGGAAGATGACGGCGTGTGAGAGTGACAGGAGTATTCGAGTGCACTGGAAATGTAGATGTTTATGATTATCAGCATCTTTGAGTGTTGTTCATGCATGTGAAGGTCTCATTTGTCTCTTCATAACTAATCTTGACAAAGATTTATTGGACAACATCTCTGACGTTCACTTAACATTTCTTGTTTCTGGGATTGGTATTCAAAGGATGGGGAGTGGCCTGTGCTGTGTTGGAGTTCCCAGCAAACGTTACAGCAGTTTTTACTGACTAAGCCATTCAATTTTACTTTAATGAGAGAACTCTGAAAGGCGACCTTTTTTTGGCAATCTCACAAGCCGAAGTCGGATCTACCATCAGTCGTTTGATATGTATATGCAAAAAGGTTGAAAAGGTTTACCTAATTTCGCATTTTACCTGTATTACATTCATTATACAGCTAATTGCTAATATCTCAAGATAAATGTTCAAACTAATAGCATTTCAAGTAGTTCCTAATTATAATCTGGTCAGGTTTCTAATGGAAAATCAGTGTTCAACAAACCTATAGCCAGCAAAAAGATTGCTGTCAAAAACTCTTAAACTTCAGTAAGGTAAAGCTTTCATCAGCTTAATGATGTCATTGTACCAAGTGCTGTAATTCTAAATGAATTAACAGCAATGTTATTAACAATCTGTTCACATTGGAAAGCATAGTAACAAACAATTTCAGCCAATTGGAGAGAAACACACTAAATTAAGGGGTAAAACAAAAAATTCTTGTTACCCCAACTGGCATCGGTCTTGATATTAACTTATCTCTTTCTGCAATACAACAGGAGTTGGACCTGGATAAATTCATAACTCATAGAGTATCCTTCCAGCAAATCAACAAGCTTTGAGATATGCCAAAATGGGGAAGGCTGCGGTGCTCATTACCATGGAAGAATTAGAAGCTCGACAACAATGACCATCATTCTTACCAATTTAGAATTTTCTTGTAAACATTCAGGACAATTGCATTGATTACTTTAATAGTATTCGAACATTTAATGAACGTATGTCCTCTATTCGGACCCAATAAATATGCATAGTAGCTTGTCCGTCAAAAATCTTGAGAAGACTTACTTTGAGTTTGATTTGGGTAGGGGTGAATAAAGATGCAAGCTTCAATTGGGAAAACATCCCCTAGAAAAGTGGGGAAAGGCATACTGATGTGAAAGATGTAGGTGCTAAGTGGAATATTGATACACCCAGCCAGCTTCTATCAAGTAGCTGTACAAGATCCTCTTAGGAGGCTTAAATTACAACACAAAGTGAATTCTACAACTTACTTATACAATAAACTCCTGAATTACTCTCACGGAGTCTCTCCCCTAGCTATAGCTATATCGTATAGATCGAATCTATCAAGCGAAATTTCTAGAAACTATGCATACTAACTCCTATTTCATCTAAACATATTGAATTCAAATTCAATACCCTAATATTACCCTTATATGTCCTACCTATCATTATAACATGAAGTATTTCCGTAGTGCCCAACATAAAACTCATTAAGGGGGGTTGAGAGCACAAGGGAGATACTGGCTGAGGCCTGAACTTTGTGGTAGTGGGGACACCCAAACAATTCGAGAGATTGAAGCAACTGGCTACCATTCAAGGAGAGAGGCATGAATTTGCTGGACGCTCATGGGTAAAGCTCAAAGCAGTCAGCTCCTCGTTAAAATGTTACAGGAGGACACCAGAGGAGAACAAAGACAAAATACACAAAAGATCAATCTGAAATGGGAAAGGCAATCTTTCTCACTAGTACCATTGAAAATTACCACTCTGCAAATTCAATAATTTCTATGTTCAAGAAACTTACAGATGCCACAACAAGCTATCGACTATAAAAAATTCAACATTCCGATTTCCCAATTTTCATGCTTTAGCAGAGTCATTTTTGAGGCAAATTTGACACAGATTACAAACATACTACTATATTCACGTTTTTGAATTCTAAAAGAAAAAAATACACAAAGAAGAACTATCTTACTTGAAGCCTATTTGTATTTATCTCCATGATACTTGTTAGCGTTCATTCTATAGCTTCATCAGTATGAACGGGCTTGCTGTCATTCATTTTTGAGTCCTTTGTCCTTGTCTCAAGTGCGAGATATATGGAATATATATAACCCATAAATAGCGCGTGCTTTTGCATTCTGCAAAAATGACATAGGTTAAGAATTTGTTTTAAGAAATCTTCAGTCGCAAATTCATATAGATGAAGTAAAAGACATTAGATTTTTTATGCTATTTTGTAAGAATGAAGAACATGAGAGTCAAGCAGATGGACAAATTGGGAAAGGCTACACCCAGAAAATACGCTCGTTACACGAACGTAATTCTTCTCATACTCCAGCAAAACATCTTACAAGAGTCAAATATCTGGTTTTCAAGCGTTTT
Source organism: Bassia scoparia (assembly GCA_008642245.1). NCBI lineage: Eukaryota > Viridiplantae > Streptophyta > Magnoliopsida > Caryophyllales > Amaranthaceae > Bassia > Bassia scoparia. The sequence goes on along the minus strand of SNQN01005588.1, from coordinate 35,600 downwards.
TGCCCTCTCTCGGATAATTTGGACTTATGAATGGGTGTGGACAGATACAGTACATAAACAATTCCAACAGGAATTTGTTTAGGTCTTAGATATCTCAGATCGTCAAGATATCTACTGAGATTTGATCCAATCATTCCAATGGGAATAACCATTTGAACGCAAGTTTTTTAAATAGTATAGTCTAGTTCAAAATGAATATCCACTTAGTATAATTATTCTCAAGTCCTTAAAATACTTTGTTCCAATCATAACTTCATCCTCCAAAGCAAATAAATGCAGACTTTGACAGTTGATTTAATAACACAGTTTGGTAATTTCCATAACGTAGGATAATCTTAACAAACATAGTATATATGATGATATGTTTTTTGTAATATCTGTAAAAATAAAGTATAAACACACACGTGCGTTAAAGTTATAAAGCATTTTGCTGAAATACCTATCATACAGAAAAAAGAAAGGTTCAATAAGTTTTTTAGTGAGTTAACATAAAGTTACTTCACAGCTAATGGATCAAGTAAATAGAATGCACCCTGAGAAGAACATCAAGGACTATTCACATCAATACATCAATTTAGTGTTTTTGACTATATTAGAATCTTCTAGACATCTAAGGCTTCCTTTTTTTCGAGGAAAAATGAAAACACAAATACCACAATTCAATGCCAGTTCACTTGGAGTCTTGGACATCACATCGGGCAACTTTATCAAGCAAAGAAATTGAACTTGCGGAACAATGCATCCATCAGCCTAAACATGTACTTCTAGRACATGCTTCAGAGGAATCTTATTTTAAAAGCAGGTTCTTCTGTATGAATTACAATTTATAGACATAATGAGAATGCTATTCCACATGATATTTTGTCCCAGTAGACTACGCAGGGTCACAAATTCAAGATACATGCTACACAGTTATGGTGTTAGCATATTTTAGCTGGTAGCAAGGAAGCAAAGAAAAAGCTATAAAATAATCCAATCCAACAGCACGTAGAGTTTATGGGGCATACCAGGGAAAAGAAAACTGTAGACAAGACTGAGCGAAGCACAAAAAGTGCAAGACTCGTAGCAACAACAGTTACAGACAGCCTAGCAATTGGTCTTGGAACAGCATCCTGAAAATTAAAAAAAAAAAAAAATTATGTTAGAGCCTTAAAGGACAGTATAAACAGGCACAACTGCGTTGAGCATCAAAGCCGTAATGTTTTAATCATGTGATGGAGAAGGAAATATTACAGGCACGAGGTTGGTTCCTGCCTCCACGCCGTCTTTTCCAGTTTTGATAACTGGTCTGCATGACGCTCAACAAAATAAGCCATGCAAGAATTCACAAACATAGGGAATCAGACCATTGTGAATTGATAAATTACGCAAATGAGAATATCACGCCACACATAAAATTAACTCAAAAGGGTGTTCTTTTTAGCTAATAGAATCAAATGGATTTCTGGTTGTTGGCTGTTCTGCAGGATTGATCTGCTAAGGGTTAATAATTTTCATTTATTACAAGCTTAATAAATTGCGAATGATACTGAGGTGCTGGATTTGTGTGTGCAAAAGCAAAATGCAAATAATAGTTGAATAGGGCAAATTATGCATATCATATATGAATAAAACAAGGTCATGTATACAAGATTGTGGTCACATTACAAAATCAAAGTTACTCGATCGTCATTCAAGTACAACTCAATTCATTCAATTTTCAGAATATTATCCAATCCAACACAATTAGGAGCAAAATTCTGAAATTCAGAAAAAAAGAACTTGTGTATGCAATACTTGGATAAGCATTACAACAAGATAATCTTCAATAAATCTTAAGCAGAAAAATGAAATAATATAAGAAATCAAATTCTCATCCTAATATACATAATCATATCCAATGAGTCATAAGAGTGTCAATCATATCTTAATTTAAAAATCGATCTTAACAAATCACCATCACAATGCACAATTCATAAGCATAAACTACACCAAACTAGTAAATAAGATGTAATTTAAGTACACAAGGAAAGTGCCCTTATGATAAAGAAAGGAGATAATTGAAGAAAGATAAACCTCGTAAAAATTGGATTGAACAGAAATAAACTGGGAAACGATGAGAATTCCGCTTTCTAAACTGCAAATTGACTTGGTATACATTTTAAGAAAAGACTTAAACAAGAATTAGAGAGACAATGAGAGTTATTGAATGAAATTGTGATGTGTTGAAGGATTTAAGATGGGTGAACGCACCAACACATACTTGAACTACACAACTAGCATCTTTTCACTCTTTACATTCAACTCTTCTATTGCTCTACTATTATTTTTTGTTTTTTTTCCTCCAAATATATATTTGAAAAAAAAATTAAAATTGAGGGCTATTAATAGGTCCGGACAAGTTGCATTTCGAAAACTAGAAATGTTCATATTTCGAAAATAGAGAATGTTCATTTCCGAAAATACAAGTGTTCAATTTCAAATAGAACATTACATTTAAAATGACATTTTACTGTTGAGCATAACTGTGTCAAGAGATTTCAAATTCGAACGACTTTGCCGAGACCATAGAGATAATGATCCCTGGACATGATAATTTGCGAGGTACAAAAGCATTTGTATAGGGCCAGACCACAAATCCAAAAGCCATTCAAGCCCAGTAGATCCGATATTAGCCCAATAAATTATAAGATACAAATTAAGGAATCAACTAATTCCTAACTAAAATATTTAAACTTTAAAGACACTGCATGTTTCTACGCCAATCAAGTTATCTCACTTCGATAAATAGTATTAGGAGGGCACAATCGTATGTGTAACTTCTCATTGTTTTTTTTTAACATCTTCAATTTTACTTTTATAGTACATCGGATGCTTAAACTAATTCAGTCTTTAAGTCTTAAAGAGTTTACAAATTGGATAAACTGATATGTCATTGTTCATCACATGATGAAGTTGTCCAGGGTAGTGAAGTGTGAAGAAGAGCGTTAATATTATAATTTAGTTTTTGTTGCAAGTAAATTTTTAGCCATTACTTGCAATTTAGGGGGTAGTTTTATTGAACTCACAATTTTATAACTTTAGAGGACTCAAACCCTAAAAAAACCATTTGTTGCGAATTTTTAATCAAAACTTGAGTCCTGAGATTTTATTTGAACCTGAATGTCAGACCGTTGAGTGTTTATATCAGTTGAAGTAAAAAAATCACACACAATTGGCCATATGGAAGCTAAGCTCGTATCAAACTCTACACATGAGCTAAAATACACACTTTTATTTAAAGTAATAGTGTATCAACATAACTGAACTAAATGAAATAATTTACTTTAAAAAAACGAAATTATTATACTTGTATATATGACAATCCTAGTTTGGGATGGACACAGAGTTGTACGTAGACAAGTAGAAATTAGAAATTAGACAAAGAAAACGTGGTGAGATACCATGACTTAGTAATTCCCGAGGTCATCACCTTGAATTTTGAGTTGCTCTTCATTATTTTCCATGCATTCATACTACTCTTCGATTCACTCACTTGTTTGCGGGGAGTGATAGGATGACCCGAAGGGTTGGTAATCCTTCTAATATTGAATTTTCATTGGTTAAGAAAACATTAAAATTTTATTTTATAAGTCATCTCTCTCTAATTTATTTATATAATAATATTTTATTCTCTTGTGCTTTAGAGGGTTAACAACCCTTATGGTTGCTCAATCATTTTTCTTTTTCTGTTCCCTAGTTTAGTTGCTTGATCATCAAACTCTTAAATGAGTACTAGTGTTTGTGAAACCATAATCATCCCATGTCATCATCAAAACCTTATTCTTAATTAAATCCTTAATTAACTAATTAATTAATTTCCAAGTAGTACAAACATGTATGTATTGATCATATATCATTTTATTATATCATGCAATATGATGTCATTCGTTAAATCACATACACATGTATTTCCATCATTTGTGGCTTTGAATTGCACCCTACATTGGCTAGATATCTGCACTCAATCTCTATTTAGTTGCAACTTAATTACTACTTGAATGTTTAGCATTGTTTTTTGAACTTCCATATCATCCTCTTCTCAAATTTTGGATTTCTAGATTCTTTACTCTATCGTTAAAATATATAATTTGTAAAAATTAGAAACAAATTATGGATTTATTACATATTAAACAAAGTGAGAGATAACTCGTATCAATTGGTTAGAACTTCCTACCAATTTCAGAAGATTCTAAAATTGATTCTCATTTTCGCTCTGGTGACTCTCGATCTAAACAAATAAATAAATTAGTTTACTTGAATTTGGATATGTTTGGTTTATTGCAGACACCAAATCTTTCACCTTAAATTCACCAAAGTTTCCCAAAACCCTTCAATTCATAGTCGTGTCTTGCAAGGTTGCACCTGAAATTTTGTAAGACGAAGCAAAGCACACCCTAAAAAAGTGGGATATAGAGAATTTCAAGACTTTTATTGAACTAAAGGGTATTAAATTTATTGTCGTCTCTCATTCTCATAAGAACTTATTCTAGATTGTTTTAAGACCATTATCAAACTAAATCGTATTAAACTAAATGTCTCTCGTTCTTATAGGTAACTTTTTCTACGAGTAGATAGTTTTAGTAACTCTGATTAGAGAACACACCCTAAATCACCTTAACTCGTTTATTGATTGGTTAAAACCACATTATTGTTAATTAAAGGATACAAACAATTTCATGTAGTATATGGCAAGTGCTAATTAATGTTGACTTTGAGTCTTTGACAAAAGGAAGGAAGAGACAATAATGTGACGCATCGTTTTGTGTGATCACCATATTGTCCATGTGCCTTAGATATTATGCCCTACATTACAAACTTACAATATTTATTTTAACCATTTTTGAAAGGCAATTACAAATAATTAAATAAATATAAGTTGTACTCCCTAATTCACTTAATTTGGAATATCAACACAAGAGATAAAAGATTTGTACTGATTTTGTTTTTAGAAGTGGAGACAAGAGATACTACTTGTACGAGTGAGTGCATACTACATTACATAAAATCATATGCAAATGTATTCTAGAATTCATAAATTCATCATATCTATTCATGAAGTTATGAAAGTACAAATAATAAGTATCCAATGTGCAAGAAATTAAATAGACACTTCATGAATTAATAACTTCACACGCACACAAGGATTCAAAATCCTCAAATCGTTAATTCAAAAAGGAGGGCGTTCTTCACCTATAAATAATTAAGTTTTAGGTCCGATCCAATAAGTTCAAACAGTCTTAGTGAGGTCTGAAATTTCAAACCAAAAATGTGAATAAGGTGAATGTAGATAGTTAGAACTAAGTAGATTTAATAAGAAGACGAACACACCCTAAAAGTTTGAAGCTAATTCTATTGTTGCAAACTAATTACTCCCTTACCCTACATCATGTTGTTTTCAAAATATGTTGTCCATTAGAGCGATCAATTTTAGTTCACCCGTCAAGTGCAATAATGATCAAGATTAATCATGAGCTAAAACAAGCATTACAAAATCGAACATGAACCTCAAAATTGGTTCCATGTATCAAAAGATATTGCGGCGTTAATAGAACACAAGACGGAGATGAGACGAATCAATCCGAATGAGGAAAAAAAACTGTAACCACCGCAGCTTTTCTCACCTCATTACAAGAAAACATATCCGTGCTTATCTAAATGAATATTAACATTAACATCATTATAAAAATCTGAATATGCCTTTTTAAGAGAGGTAATGTTTGATCATGAAGATATAAAAAGCAGAAATGCACCACCAGCTAAGTTGACAATGTATCTTTTTATTGTAAGTCGAGTCTGAGATCTGGACCAATTCATTCATGTCCGCTTAATAATGGAAAAACAAACATATACTTCAACATTAATTAATATTTAATTGCATTATACATTTATACTAAAGTAATTTATATATTTTTAATTTTTAAACACTAGAAAAAAGGAGACAAAAATTGGAGGTGGAGTTGTTGAAAACTTGTACTACAGTGTAATATATTTCTCTGATCGAAATACTATTAATTATGGTAGTAAGAAAATATGCTGAGCTGAAATCAAGGAGATATATAAAATGATGCTCATTGTAGCAGAAAAAATGTATATTAGTTGCAGCAAAATCAATCAATCAATCAATCATAGCCTAATCCCATACGTAGGGTCGGTTAACATGAACCAAAGTTGATTATTCCAGGAGGTCATCCACCGAATAGTTTGAGCAAAATAATGAGCCCTAATTTGTAAGATGAATATAAATATTATACACCGAATGACGCGTGACTTTGGCATGCATTTTCAAAATTATACATTTAGAAAGGTATTTAGTTCTTATCTAACGCCCGAGACGTCCGTAAGCAATAATCGACATACAAATTCAATCATGGTTTTCTTCACTAATAAAAACAATTTAACCAAGTTAATGTGTTTATATTTTCAGCACAAATTTAAAATAATAGAAGTTGAAAGAGTAAGCTGTAAGTCTAAAGTCCTAGCATAAAGCATTTAGATTAGTTCGCAAAAAGTCACACTGTTATATACTTGGTATATATATGCTTTCATGAAAGGTTATGACTTATAAGCTTTTCTTGTGTAGGATTGACAGTGAAACCTCCTTTCCCTAAACCCTAAGCCTACTTAAACAAAAACTATACGACTAGTCGAGTAATAGGGAGGAGCCATAGGCAATATACGACTAGTCGAGTAGTGTTGTGCTCCATATATGATACCAATATACGAGAAAAAAATATATCGCATACATTTAACCTGTATATCTTTCATGTTTTTTCAAAAACATAAACCCCGATTAATAAATTGCGGTATCACAATGCGCATGAACAAGTTGATGGGTGCGACAACAAAATATAAGCAATCTTAACCCTAATAATTAATAACTTGCAAAATACATAAACATATTTAATGCATCCCTTCAAACTTGATGGGAATCATCTTCTTAATGTTTTAGGTATCAACTAACCTAGCTTGCTTGGATGATGCAGTAGCACATGAGAGAGTCGCATCGAGGCGTAGAAAAACATCAATCTAGGATGTAAACAAACACCTATGTTCACTCTTCGTTCCTTTTTTTGCTCTTTCAACTTGTTGCTGTCATCTTCATTCAACCTAGGACATACACACATACATAGATAGATWAAAAGGCAAGAGGAARCAACCATAATGTTAGGAGGCATTGCGACGCGTAAATAAAGCTAATCCTGGTAATTAACATTAATAAAAAGGGTTATGATATATACAGACCTTAGGGCTTCATATAAGAAGCCAAAAAAAGAAGGTTTTCAAAAAAAAAAAAACATTTATGACATCAAATTCTGTGCAATTTTAACATAAATCTATAAATACTTACCATTTTAAGCAAGAATTTAATGCTTATATGCAGCTSTAAGGGCTGCGTATAGCATTTTCCTAATAAAAATTAAAGAACAGTACCAATAATTAAGTTTAGTGAGATAAATCATAGATTAGAGGCTCGATAATCCAAGCTAAACCACAGCCCATCACTWATTTAGTACACTGACCTTATTTTGAGGAAAACAATGCATGAACACATGGGGCTTGCATGGCTACAAAAGCTATTCAATTCAAAATAATGAGCATATAAAATTAGCAAAACTTACTCTCATCTTTAAAATTGTTATTGACATACAAACAACACAAACACACAGAACCCCGAGGTGAGGAGTGAGAAKTGAGAACTAACTATACTTAACTAAAACTCATAAATAATCTTCATTTCAGGCTTGTCTGACATTTTTTTATTATCAWCAAGTTCAATTTCATGCTTGTTTTGAAAGCATTGTAAACWGATGAGTAAGCACTTAGCAGCAAACCTAGAGTGAAAGAGAGAAAACCAATGCACATACCAGGAAGGAAATGTTGGGTTTGAGGCCAATGTCGATGCCAATGCCAGCGCCGATGCCTAGGCAACCCTACAAGCCCCACCACAAAAAACACCGCGTCCGCCGCCACGACCATCATCATTTTATCCTTTTACTAATAACTCTCTGTCTACTCTCTTCATTCTTGCCCACATCTTATGCTGTCACAAACAATGAAGTCTTCTTCCTACATTCATGGCTTCATAGCTCTTCCCAACCTCCACCCTCTGATTTCTCAAACTGGAATCCTTCGGACCGAAACCCCTGTAAATGGTCATTCATCACTTGCACTCCGGACAACTTTGTCCTTGAAATCAGCATACAGTCAATACAGTTATCTCTTCCTGTGCCTTCAAATATTTCCACTCTTACCCACCTTCAAAGGCTAACCATTTCTAGCTCTAATCTCACTGGCTCAATCCCACTGAGTATTGGGGATTGCTCTCAGCTTACATTACTTGATCTCAGTGCAAACAGTCTTGTAGGAAATATTCCCACTACTATWGGGAGGCTTAAGAACCTTCAAGAWTTGAGTTTGAACTCAAATCAGCTCACTGGCAAAATCCCAGCTGAGCTTGGTGATTGTATTAGCCTAGAAAATCTCTCACTTTTTGATAACAACTTCCAAAGTGAACTCCCACCTGAGCTTGGGAAACTCACAAACCTACAGTCACTGAGGGCAGGAGGCAACAAGGATATTTCCGGGCCGATACCGGAAGAGCTAGGGCAGTGCCAGAATATGACAGTGCTTGGGTTAGCAGATACAAAGATTTCTGGATCAATTCCAAGGTCACTAGGCTTGCTGAGGAATCTCCAGACTTTATCAATATATACTACTATGCTCACAGGAGAAATCCCAGCAGAACTAGGTAACTGTTCTGAACTTCTAAATTTGTATCTCTATCAAAATAGTCTTTCCGGTTCAATCCCAAGAGAACTAGGTAAGCTTGAAAAGCTTGAGAAGTTGCTGTTATGGCAGAACAATCTGTCAGGTGCAATTCCTGAAGAGATTGGTAATATCTCAAGCTTGGTTATAATTGATCTTTCTTTAAATGTGTTATCTGGGACTATACCTTTCTCATTTGGGAACCTACCCAACCTCCTGGAGCTAATGCTGAGTAGTAACAACATTTCCGGCTCGATTCCAAGTGTCCTTTCCAGTGCCAAGAATCTAGTGCAGTTGCAGGTTGATAATAATCAGTTAACAGGCTCAGTTCCAGCTGAGCTAGGGAAGCTAAGTGGGCTGCAAATCCTTTTTGCCTGGCAGAATAAGCTTGAAGGGAGCATCCCTTCTGCATTGGCTAATTGCAGTAGTCTCCAAGCTTTGGATTTGTCACATAACTTGCTCACTGGAAGCATGCCCTCTGGTTTATTTCAGCTTCAGAACCTCACAAAGTTGTTGCTGATTTCCAATCACATTTCAGGTTCAATCCCACCTGAGATTGGGAATTGCAAATTACTTATTCGACTTCGTCTTTTTAACAATAGGATCACTGGGGAAATTCCTGCAGAAATTGGTTTCCTTGGTAGTCTTACCTTTCTTGATTTATCTCATAACCGCCTTTCTGGGTCAATTCCGGATGAGATAAGCAAGTGTAAAGATTTGCAGATGCTAAATTTGAGCAACAATACAATAAGGGGCTCTATTCCAGATTCATTTCATCATTTGAGTAAACTTCAAGCATTGGATCATCTCATATAACCAGCTTTCAGGTCAATTCCAGCTAGCTTTGGTCAATTAGATTCAATCAAATTCTCTCATACTAAGAAGGAAACACACTCTCTGGATCAATTCCATTGTCCTGGGAGCTTTGGAACTTTCAATAATAGATTAAGCAGCAACAACTTTTCAGTTAGGGGAATTCAGAACGAACTTTTTCAAATCGAAACCTTGATATTGCACTCAATTTGAGCTGTAACATGCTTACAGGTGTTATTCCCCTCAGATTATTGCCTTAAGAAGCTAAACATCCTCGATCGTCTCTCACAACAGGCTTGAAGAAGTCTGATGCATCTCTCAGAATTGGATAATATCTGGTGTCTCTTAATGTATTCTACAACAACTTCACTGTTTTCTGCTAACAACAAGCTATTTCGACAACTATCATCAAAGAGCTAGAAGGAACCAAGGTATGTTCAGAGAATATGCTTCATGCTTGTAGTGATGACATGGGAACAGAAACAGGAAGTGGAAGGCATTCCAAGAGCTAAAAGTTGCAATCGGGTTTCTTCTGTAGCACTCACCAATTTTACTAGTGATTCTAGGAGTTGTTGCAGTTATTCGAGCTAGGAAGATGATAAAGATGACAATGAGTCTGAGATCGGGATGAATAACCTGGCCTTGGCAATTTACCCCATTCCAAGAGCGGAATTTCTGTCAATGATGTTTAAAAGTGCCTCCTGGAAGCAATATTCATGGGAAAGGATGCTCAGGGACTGTATACCGGGCAGAAATGGATAACGGAGAGGTGATTGCAGTGAAGAAACTATGGCCAGCAACAATGGGGACCAAACCTGACTGYCAAAAGGAAAGATTTAGAGACAATGGACGTGATTCCTTYTCAGCTGAGGTGAAGACCCTTGGTTCCATTCGTCACAAAAACATAGTTAGGTTCTTGGGTTGCTGTTGGAACAAGAATACAAGGTTGCTTATGTACGATTACATGCCTAATGGAAGCTTAGGGAGTCTTCTACATGAAAGAAGTGGAAGTTGCTTGGAATGGGACTTGAGGTATAAGATCATCCTAGGGGCAGCTCAAGGATTAGCCTATCTGCATCATGATTGTGTTCCTCCCATAGTTCACAGGGATATCAAGGTCAATAACATTCTTATAGGCCTTGATTTTGAGCCCTACATTGCTGACTTTGGCCTAGCCAAGCTTGCAGACGAAGGTGATTTTGGYCGGTCTTCCAGCACTGTTGCYGGCTCATATGGCTACATGGCACCTGGTAAGCATATTTCTTTCTAATAAATATTATCTACCTGCATAAACTAGGCACCTAATATATAACAGCTCCATCCTGACRAACAATATTCTATCTGTCACGAGCAGAGTATGGTTATATGATGAAGGTTACAGAAAAGAGCGATGTGTACAGCTATGGTGTAGTCATGTTAGAAGTCCTAACYGGAAAGCAACCGATCGACCCAACCATACCAGACGGTCTACACATTGCAGAGTGGGTAAGGCAGAGGAAAGGCGGTGCAGAAGTATTAGACCAACAGTTAAAGGGCAGACCAGAATCAGAAGTCGAGGAGATGATGCAGACATTAGGGGTGGCACTGCTTTGTGTAACTCCKTCCCCAAATGACAGGCCTACCATGAAGGACGTAGCAGCAATGCTCAAGGAAATMAGGCAAGAGCGCGAAGCAGATTGCCTGAAAGTGGACGCGCTACTTAAAGGATCATCAACAACAAAAGAYCAACAAGATTGTAGCAATAATAACAGCTCCAAAGGAGGACCATCAACAGCAATGCAGCAGGAGTTATATTCACGTAGCAATAACACAAGCTTCTCCGGTTCGTCGCTCCTATATTCTTCCTCGAACGGAAACATTACATTCAAATAAGTAGCTATTATATATGTCAGGGTTAACTAGGATAGAAATCAGCTTCTTCTTCTTCTTACTAGGTTGTTAATCATTAATTTGCCTTMTGATCATCTTATGTAGTCCCATCAATCTAGTGTATTAGGAGCGAATTCGATAGAACTGAAAGAACCAGGCATTTCTGGTTGAAATCATACACTATAATGCAATAACAATGCTAGCTTCTAATCTTCTGTACAAATTGAAATACGTACTCCATTAATACCATTATACTAACAAAGTCTAACATTCACGATTTGACGCACTAATACAGTTTAACTTCAGCTTGGCATTTCAACGAACAGGTTGAAGACAATCAATTCGCAATCATCAAAATAAAAAGAAGAAAATACTGGAAAATTGCGTAAGATACAATCAACTAAAACCCAATTCATTACTTGTACTTTAAGAAATTTAGAAAGCTAAATCAAGGCATTAAAGTGCATTGTTAGTCAATTAGAAATATGATCAAAGAACAAGATGAACTGCTAATTGCTAGGCCATAATTAAGTTAATCGTAAAATGGGAAGAAAACAAATCAAAATCAGAGAGAAAATACCAGTATAATGAATCTGAATCCAATTTTTGTGCTTCTTTGTTTTGCTCATCACTAATCAAGTAGGAGTTTGTATAATTGTTGCCTTTGTTGAGTAAGTCAATTTTATTTTTTGTTTGTTTTTATTTTTTGGTCATATTATATACCGCCTTCGGGATATACCGCCTTCGGGGCTACATATAACCATTAAATATGCTTCTAAAATTAGTACTTCTTCTGTCAATTTTTTCCAGAATTGCGTGACGGAGGGAGTATTATTTTACAAATTCATGAAAAACTTAAACAGAAATTAGTGTAATTAATGTTAAATTTTTCTTAAACTTTCTATTTATAGCCTCTTTTATGCACTTTTTCCTTTTTATATTAACGCCTATATTGTACAACCCTCCCCCATATGGTTACATCTACATACAATGATACAATCCTCCCTCACGTGATAATATAATTGGTAGCAAAAATCAAAGAATTTGTTTTCTCTTTTAAAAAAATAAATAATGATAATATAATTAAAAAAAAACAAAATCAAAACATTGTGTGAAAGATTAGTGGGGGTTGTATATTGCTAGGTACGGGGATTGTATAGAATAATTTGCCTTTTTTTTGCCAAGGAAGTTGAAAATTGATATGGGTTAGTTTGTTTCAGGAAGCCCAAATGAACACATCATAATAGGCCCAAACCTAATCAATGGAAATTGAACAGCCCAAATTGAACTGAGTATTGAATAATGTGACTTATGCCCTAGTTTTAAGTTATAAAAATGTTTCTCGTAAAAAAAAAGTTTACAAACATGGGGACTTTAAGGATAGATTAACTAAACGAGAATGTGTATGGTATTACCGATTGTACTTAGTTAGGTAGCTAAAATCACATTTATTTTATTCCCTTAATTTGCATAAAATTATTATTGCAAATTAATAAAATGTTTTTTTTAATTAAAGAAAATGAGTATGATTGTACCTACGTAGATACAACCGGTTGTAGTATACAATTTATTCATATAAGTCCAACCCAAAATGAAAATAGTACTCCGTAGCTCGCTAATCTTGTAAATTAAGCTTTAACCATACTTGTAGAAAGTTGTAGTCCTCTTGTCCTTTATATTTTGCCTTTACATACAATTCTAGTTTACCCTTCAAGTGACCTCACCTGTCATCCATGCATTATAACGAAGTATTTTAAGTCATATATTATCTAATTCGATCAACTTTATAAAAACGGTTACTTGGAGTTACATGAAAATCCTTACAATCTAAAGTAACTCTAGTGAAATTTGATGATTCAACATTGGGTTGTTGCGAGTTGTGACTAGGTAGCTAGTGAGATGTGAGATGTATGATATTAAAACATTTTATACCAACAACATTGCTAAATTTATATTCCTATCTCAAATCTCAAATCATCAATAATCACAAAATGCACACCAATCCATATCCAATGTTTGCTTCCTCCAATCCTCCATTTGTATGTATAGTGAATTAGTGATGAATGAAAGTATATCCAAGGAAAGTGGGCAACAACCAATTAATAATCAAACTTTATCCAAGATACTCGTTAAGAATAATTAATTAATTAATAAATGTACAACACTCCATAAAAGAAAGAAAGGTAAGTAAAGTGGACAAGAAGCAAGCAGCAAGCAGGGCAAGTTGAATATGATGGAGGAACAGATGAGAGAAAAGAAACGCAATGAGGAGAGGAGAGAGACTGAGATGGTATGTTATATTGAGGAGAGAGATGGTATGTTGTGATAAGTCTAAGTCATGGCTCATATGTGTAGCTCGTTCATGGCTTCTTTGAGTCGGTCCACAATAAGCACCAAACATCTATCACTGCGACGTGAATCACCTCCTTATTCCACCAATTCCTTTCTCTTTCAATCTACTTTTTCTTAAAAAAAAATAATTCAAACAATTGTCTAATTCAAATTCTCCATTGCTCATTTTTCATACGTTTACTCGGTTTATTAGAGCTTAATTCTGACGATATTTAATTTCGATTCAGATTGCATGCCATTTTCCTATATAATGGTGTTGAGAGTATTTCTATATGTGTCAATTGAAATAATGGAGAGATATGACTAATATACAAGTTTGGTGGGTACCTTATATTACAATTTTTTTTGACGGGTATTACAAATTGGTTTTAAATGAAACTCTGTGTGAGCTTGTATATAGTCATACTTTCCTTGTTTGTAGATTTGTGTTAGGTCCAGTGAAGTTGTCAAATGGTAAGCGAGTCTCTTAATTTCAAGCCGAAAAAACCTCTCTTAATGACATCGAGCTACTTATCAATTGAGTCAACTTCTATTGGTCTCTATACTCATTCCTACGTAATTATTTGTCCTTTTCGTTTTTTCAATACCTCTTTCTAAGACATTTCTTCGTGTTTATTACATCAACATTACTATAAAAGAATCCATTAGAAAAGGTATGGATATATCTTGACTTTGTGTTTAAGATTAGACTTGGTATATATATTACATGTCAGTAGGTATAGTAACTAATAAGCGCACATTTAATTTTCTCCCATTATATATATGTTATGATTAGTAATATATGTATCAAGGGGATTTTCCTTTCTTATTTTTCTACTTAAATATAGGTAAATATCAATTTGATTAACATTAAAGGGTGAAATCAACAGTAATCCAATCAAGTGGGGATGATGTAGTACTTACAAAGTAACAAGGGTACACTAGAGTAGAGTTAAGGGTCTGTTTACATTAGCTTATTTTCAGTTCAGTTCAGTTCAATTCAGTCTTTAACCCAATTCTCTCTCTTAAATATTCATTCAGTTCAGCTCCATTCAGTTCAATGATTTCAGTTATGTAACAGGCCCTAAAGTGGTTATTAGAGTCTCAACTCCTTAATCAAGGTTTCGGGATCAAGCTTGGGAATGGAAAAACTTCTAGTTAAAAGAGATGCTTCTCATCGAGGTACTACAAAGGCAGTTGATAACCGCACAAGTATTTTGATATACGCACATTATTTTAGGTGTGTACACAGATAATTTAACGAGTGATGGAGCGCGCATACGATAATACAAACTGTGCACATATGCTTTCCTTATACAAATCTCACGAAAGATTAGTCTCATGACGATTGGGTTTAATTTTAGTGCACCCCAAACAGGACTTGTCTGAATTGAAACCGTTTGAGCATGCAGGTGCGTGGCTAAGAAACAGTGGGTTATGCCAATCAAAACCATCAAAGTTGCATGTGAAACAATGGTTGGTCCTTCCCCCTTTGCCTACTTTGCGCGAGGATGAATGCATCACTGCATTATTTTCTTCCAAAAAATTACTACTTTTTTATTTGAGGGCCGTTGAATTTCCTTTTTCACATCAAATTAAAATTAGTTTTGCAAACTAAAATTGCTACAAATTATGAGCTAGTCATCACAATCTACCTATCCGTGTGTATCTATCTCCAATTTATTACACATATAATAATACGTATATTTTATTAAATCGTGTTTAAGAGGATTGGTAATTCATGTTAAAGGTTGTATTATTTTTCTACTCCAAATAGTCATGACTTATGAGAATCCACCTCTCCGTATTTCCAATTACAATAGAATAGTTTGCTCTTTGCTAAAAATTTTAAAAATAAAAAGTAAAATTAGTATGATCATACATCACACGGGCACTATACTAGTTAGTAATACTTAGCGATGGAAATAAATGATAAGGACTTATTACAAAAAGAATATGCATGTTGATTATATTATTTTGTGTGTTTTGGAAAGAGTTCAAACTTCAAAGCATGCATGATCTACTCCTACAAATTCATATGAAAACAAAGATATGTTGTCATGTATCATTTATACTACAAGAGGATGAACTTGGAAATCTAATATATATATATATATACGGTATTTGATAACTACAACAAAAGAGAGAATAAAACTTTTGTGAATTCCGACTTCTCCTAAGAACAACTAGAAGTCTAGAAAGTAGCACTCCAAACAAAACCCAAGTGAGTTTGCATTGGAGTATGTCCTTTCTAGTTTCTACCTCCTCGTGTTAAGATACGGTGTAGGATGTAATAAAAGAGGTATTTATTTTAGCCATAGAAAGAATTAATGCGAGTAAATTCAAACTTTGTATAATCAAAAATATTGCGAGTAAATTAAAAAATATGGAGAAAGTATTAGTAAGCTTTTAAAACTTAATCAATTAATCATGTTAAGCTACAGTGTAGCATGCATGCATGTAACAAAATGAAACTCATGTGATTAGAGAGATAGAAAATTGATTTCCCAAAAGAGGAAATGGAGTAAGTAAATTGAAACTTCGTATAATCGAAAGCAATGCGATTGAGCTAAAARTAACATGTAAGCGGTTAAAACTCTTAAAACAAATGTGTTTGTAATTTGTAAAGCAACAAATAAAATGAACAACATTATTTTTAAACCCATCTTTAAGTATAATATCGACCATGTATTATTAGGCAAACTCTTATATGCATCGGGTACATAATACATTTATTTTATATTAGATTAAAATGACCCTTTTAGTCAATATAGTAACCCTTTCGATCAATATAATGATTCTTATTATTTATCACTATATTAATATAAAGTGAATAATAAATTAATATATAGACTAAAAAAGTCGCCATATGTTTAGTGATGCATATTATTAATATCAAGATTATATGATAAATATTTGAACACTTTGGTTAAATATACAATGGTGTGTGTTATCAAATAGCATCATCTTTTACAGAAAACATAAGACAATTAATTCACAACAAAAAAAAATTGAATAAAATTAGGTTCTTGTTATAAACGCATCTACATGTTTATTAACACGAGATTGACAATTACAATCAGATTTTCATGCTACAAGCACAATGTTTCCCAATAATACATACCACATCACAATTTGAGGACATACAATTTACAGGAAAAAAAAGAAGGTACAAGCTAAGTTTCAACATACAAATGCTTCCAGAAGCCAGCGATTCTGGTGAACGAGTCTCGAACTCTCGATCAACTCCTCAACAAGAACACCCGCGAAAGCTTGAGCAGTTATAAATGGTTGTCATATCCCTCAACCCCTCTTCTCTTTAACAAAATAGACATGCCAAATTGCAGGAATAGAAAACTATGCAAGGGGAGTCTTGCAAACACCACCCCTCAATTTTATTCACCGGTAACACCAATTAAGGGGGGGTCAAAATTACTATTTATATTTTATGCGAAAAGGGTTTTTTTTTTTTTATTAACAGTCGACTCCAAGTGCGCGCAAAGTTAACTATGCATCATATTTAGAGTTCCAGCCGGGGAGGAGGAACCGTCAATCTTTTGAGTCTTGTTAGGCTTCTTGTTAGCTGATTCAGGTTTTCCGCCTTGTTGCTGTGCTCGTACTTTTACTCCTCTAATCATCTAGAAGTCACAAAASAAAAATCAAATTTAAGGGCGACATATAAATTAACACGATCAAAACCACAAGGGAAATTTCTTCACAGTAGATTAAGAACTAGTATCGAGTCATTAGTTA
The DNA here is from genome assembly GCA_008642245.1 of Bassia scoparia. Taxonomy (NCBI): domain Eukaryota; kingdom Viridiplantae; phylum Streptophyta; class Magnoliopsida; order Caryophyllales; family Amaranthaceae; genus Bassia; species Bassia scoparia. The sequence goes on along the minus strand of SNQN01005588.1, from coordinate 18,047 downwards.
ATATGTCTAAGCCATCCAATGATCCTAGTTATGAAAGTCCGTTTAATGGATTTAAATCGATCTAGCTAGCTAGATACACAAGTAGAACATTACCACATATACATAGCGACACCGCACATGAAAACTTTGAATTTGGTTCCATGGTATTGTTTAGACCGAGATAGAAGGAAATGAGATAATCAAGTGGGAATGGACTATAAACCGTGATGGACAACAAGCTAAGTAACATGCACATAACTAATGTGACCTCAGCATACATGGCAACTATATAAATTTTGGCAAAAAACTAGTAAGCACGATTGATAGGAAAAGGAAATTTGGGTTTTTTTGTTACCTTATTTTAATTATTGACTTAATTATTTTTTTTATTTGAAACATATTTTTTTGAAGTGTTTTGTAAGAGAGCTAAAATAAATAATGTTTTTCTTTTCATACTTTTTCTGAATTTGATTTTTTTTTTATTTTTTCTGACATGAACTGGACTTATTTTTTCTGTAATAGAGAACGAATAATGATATTATCGAACGAGCAATAGAGATCAAGATGCGATTGGAAATAGTGCTAATAAGTGATACGAGTTTTCAATATTTGGTTTGAGAATATCTTAAGATGTTTGGATGTCTATGTTAGTTCGCCCTGTGCAAATGTGTGCTGCATAATGAGTATTCTAGTTTCCGTTATACAATTAGGTTATATGGTGCAAGTTGATAAAGAACATATAAAAGTCATAAGTTTTAAATATAGTAAATTACTACAGTTGGAAGAACACAATATGTGGCAAAAAGAAAGATCATAAAACTTTTGCCAATTTTACATCTGATTTATAGATGTACATGTACATAGTTGCTAGAAAGTAAACAATAATGTATGGGTAAATAGAGGGAGGAGAAAACATAATATTTGCCACATTACATCTGATAGATTAGATGAAGTGGCTCTGTAGACATTAGATTCCAAACCCTGGAAATATGAGATCGATTAAACATCCATTTCGGGATAAATATAGTTTTTCGTACTTAGATAAAAGTATGGTTATTGTATTATTGATATGTATTGTTAATGTGATGCACAAATATAGATTTTGGTATGTTGTGTTTTCAGGAGGTCATCCTGCTCTTATTATTTGGCCAACTGACGCTCAAATGAAAGAACAATGTTTAGATTTAGCCGTTGATAGCAATTTTACTAAACATCCGATGTTTTTGTTTAGGCAGAACAAGTTTTATATAATGAACTATAGCGGTTACTGGAAGTGCCAATGTTTCCATGGGAATGGGAATGCGTCCCTGCTCAGTGGCAGATGAGTTCTGCTGTTTCTGTTTTGGTTGCATAAATAACATTTTTATTAATGAATTATTATACAAAATGATCGGGTAATATTTTCCGAGTACGATATGTAAATTAAAGTATACAAGAGTGTAGTTAGGCAAGAAGAATCTCAAGATTACCAATCATTTGTTCAACACTTTTGAAAGAAAATTAATTTTCTCGTTTTCCTTAAATAGTCATATATAATATATAGTCAGGCTTAATTCCCCCATGAAAAGTAAACATGTCATTTTAGGAAACATTAATCCAAATTCAATGATTAATAGTATGCATTAAAGTATTTTAAGTAACAATTGTTTACATGCATAAAAATTCCATATCAATCATATGTCAAACCAAGAGTATACTGCTTCTCGAGCCAATTCTTTTGAGCGTTAAGGAATTTCCAAGGCCGGGTTGAGGGGTATTGTCATGAAACGGCAGACATGGTTCACTTGATGAGACGGCACGACCTGAGACGGAGGCGGAGGAGGCCAATACACCCAATTGCCATGTGGTGCAACCCCACAAGCGCCACTCCCTACTACTGCATGCTGCTCACCCATCTGACTCATCATCTGCTGACTTACACCACCTCCATTAAGATTCTGACTTTGAGGATTATTGTTGTTTGGATGMGAACCCCTATGATGGTGGGTGAAGAATCTCCTCTGCCTAGCCATCCTYTTCTTCCGAGCCTCCTTCGTCGCGGAAGACCCTAACCTCACCAACCCCTCCCCGGGGCCATGGTGATAGTAGAACCCCGGGTAAGCAGGAGAAGGGTTTGCATACCCTCCATACTGCCCCACATCGGCGTAAGACCCGTACTGGGGACCCATTCCATATTGCATTGGTGTGGGTCCCCACGAGTGGTAATCCGATGGCGGGATTGGGGGCGGGGGATAAGCCGCCATCGGATTACTCCCCGAGTACGGGTCCCCACCCATGTACCCCACATTCGGTGCAAAACCCGGCGGTGGTTGGGGTGGGACCGGCATTTGGACCATCCCAACCGTCTCATTCACATAAGGTGGCGGAAGTGGAGGAGGTGGGATCCACGAGTTTGAACTGAAGCTGTGCTGTTCGGTTAGGCAATTAGGGTTTCCACCACTAACATTATCGCTAGGAGTTGCTGATGAGGTCATCATATTATTGTTATTATTTTTGGTGTGCTCTTGAATTGATGAGTAATTAGCCTTATGAAAGCCATTATCAACAGCACTACCACCGCCGCCGCCACTGGTCGTAAGACCTTGAAGATCATCATCAACGCCTGCACGCTTGTTTTGAAGATGATGGTTTTGCACCCACTGAAGTATCAACTTYAAGAGCTGCTTCATCCCTTCTTTTCCTCCTCCTAGCCTTTTCGCGGCGTTCTCGATCGTCGACTTCTTGATCTTGATATTCCTCAAGTCCTCCGCCGATATCGCCTCCTTGTTTGACTTCAACCACTCAAAGAACACCATGGCCAGGTCATCCGCCGCCGATGAGTCCGACCCAAAGTGGTGGTGGATCCCACCAACTTCACCGCTCTGATGACCTTCTAGAACAAGGTCAACTACACCACTAGCATTATTAGTGTTACTAAGAGTAGCGCTACCACTACCACCACCACCACCACCACCACCACCTTGGTGTTGTTGCATGAACTGCTCAAACACCATTTCCTCTTCATTATCGTCACACAAGTGATTATTCTCCAGCAGCTCCGACTGCTGGAGAAACTGCTCATCGCCGTTGTCCTCGAACAACGGCGATGGGTCCCAGCAGATATCAGAGCCCTCGAGCAGATCGATGCACCCGAAATTCTCCATCATGTCCATGCAATGATCAACATCGTCCATCACCACCATCCCTACCCCACCACCTCCCTCATCGGACGGTGGGGGAGGGATCATGTCAACCGACGATGACGGGTCCGGGTCATGATCCGCATCTGACTTCAACCCGGCCCATGAAGCTGCCCCGGATGAGCCAGTCGACGCCGAAGACGACGTCGCAGCAGAACATGCCCCAAACGGCTTCGCAACCGCAACAGGAGTCGAWGATGACGACGACGACGACGACATGCATGAAAAATCCGGAAGTGGCGGAAAGTCGGCGTAAAACAAAGTAGATGGATCACTCACAACATCCACTTCCAACACACCATCATCACCATTTCCATTGTTACCGTTGTTTTCGTCTCTACTTTCGTCGTGGTGGTGCTGAGACACAGCTTCAAACCAGATCTCTTCTTCGTCTTTCATGGCATCCGACATTTGCTGGTTGTCGGAAAACACCCCAAATTGCTGTAGATCTTCCACATGCAACTTCATATTCTTAATYTCCTCCTTCATTTATATCAATTCCACCCAAAACAAAATCAAAATACACAGATTTTGGGTAGAATCAAAAAAACCCTTCAACTTGGGTTAGTCTATTTTATTTTTGAAAAAAAAAAAAAAAGTTGGTGTGACTAAGAAGACTAATTATTTACTAAGATAAGACTTTGATTGAAGAAAAAGATGGTGAATCTATATCACTCAATCTAAACTATATGTATAGTATATGTTTGATTTTAATTTTGATGTAGAAATTGATTTGATTTGATTTGTTGTTGATTAAGGAAGCATGAGAAATAATGGATAGAAGAAAGAGAAAGGGGACCCT
>SNQN01005588.1:0-13222 GCA_008642245.1 Bassia scoparia | reverse complement strand
TCACTATAATCTGATGCACAGTAAATTTATTATATATTCGATGTACCTAATACTTTGTCTTTATTTAATTGTGTATTGTCTTGTAATAGCTAATGAAATCGGTAAAAGCAATATAAAACTAGGAAGAAGGAAGCAAAATTTTAACATCAAACATTTATTAGACGGATTATTGTGTTATTTTTTCTTGGTTTTTCAAATCGTTTTCAAATATAAATTTAGGATGTATGCAAATATTTTTTTTTACTAGATTGCTACGTATCACATTACTCATAAAATTATATTCCAATGTATTTTCAAAGTTGTGACGTAAATCTAACAATATCTCCATTTACCCGTAAAAAAGAAACAATATCTCCATTTACGATAGAGGTCGCTTTTTCTACCACTCTCCGGTAAATACGGTCCATCAATTTCCAATGTATTTGAAAAAGTTTCCATCAATGTACACTTTTGATCATTTAAAACCTAGTGTCTAATTCAAATTAGGCGTTATATATATATATAATACGGGTAATAAATAATAAAATTAATCAATTCTAAGAATTGCAAAATTATATACGGATAATTTCCCGGTAACGTAGTCATTGCAAGTTTGCAACAAGATATTTTACACATGAAAGTTATTAGTTTAGATATGTATTATGCCTTTGTGGCTCATTTACAACAACAAAAAATAAAGTTATAAATTTAGTTATGGTGAATAAATACAACATTGTCAACATAACCCATTATATATAGGTTCCTAAATCTTACTCATAAAATTATGTTACTCCATAACTAATTTGATCAATTAAACTTTTAAATCTCTTCCTAACTTCAAAATACGTGGAAAATATTTTGTTACACAATGCTACGAAGGGAGTACAATACAAGAACGATATTTGCTAAAATGTAACCAAAAACACATTTTATATGAGGGTAAAGTGAGAAAAAAATGTGATAGCATATAAACAACAGCCAATCCAATCTCTTGATTTGTTTCACCAACCAATCCAATTTCTTAGGTTTTTGGGTTGTTACTTAGAGATTATAAGTTAGACTTATTAGCTTCTTTACTTCAAGTTTTTATGCCAAACCATGTGCAACCTTTTTATTTATTTATTTATTTAATTATTTATTTATTTTTATTTATTTATTTATTTTTATTTATTTATTTATTTAAAAAAGAGAATGTGGTAGACTATCTTCGTAAGCAATAGCGGTGATACTACAACCTAGAACCCTCATGTCAACAAGTTAGTGAATGAAATAAGATATGATTTGAGTGCATTATTATATATGCCATTTTAATAGAAATACAAATTTTTGTAACAAAAACAACTTAGTAATGCTAGTTGGCATAGAGGGTTTTTCCAATTTTAGTTTCAAATGTATTTCATGATGATAGTCGATTTACTTTTCAATTTATTTTACTTATTTAATAATTAAAATAAATACTTCGTATGAATAATGATTTCAAATAAGTAGTATTCGTGACAAGTCTTGAGCTTGAGTCGACAATCAAAATAAAGGATTCGACATCATATATAGAGATCATATGTGTTAGAGTATATAACATATTCTTGGACCGCTGAGTTATACACTCTAACACTATGTAAATACTTGGTATATGTCATAAACTCATAATGTATAGCTGTATACATCAATACATGACATATGAATAAATAACTAAATAAGGAGGTATATTGTGTATATGATATTCTTATTTCTCAACATTAAAATTAGCTTCTACTCTAGTATAATTAATGAGTAATATTAAATTTTTGAGTAATGTTATATACAGCCATTAGGGTTGCATATAAGCATTAAATATGATTCTGAAATTAATATTATTTTACAAAATCATGAAAATTTTACACATAAATCAATGTAATTAATGTTAAATTTTTCTTAAACTTTCTATTTATAACCTCTTATATGCAGCCCTTAATACTGTATATAGCTTTTTCTTTTTTTTTTATGAAGAAGAAAAGGAGGATCTAAAAAAGGATAGTTATTGAAGAAAGTTTGGACGAAATAGCCAACCAGAGTTGATGATGTAATGCGAAAATAAATGGGATAATGGTCCAAAGAAATAAAGAAAAAAGGACAAACAAAAACAAAAACAAAAACAAAAACCATCAAAATTGCAAATGCAATCATCCCCCCATTTGTTCTTCTTTTAGTGGCGCCGCTTAACGGTGTCATCTATCTTGCTTTCTCCTTGTGCACTCTTTTTTGTTTTAAGCTAAGTTTACTCCTCTTCTATGCTCCAAACAAACCAAAATTAAATATGCGATGTACGTGGCTTGTTACACACCAAACTTGTTATACGTACTTTTATAAAAAATATACGTACATTTGTCTATTCAAAAGTTTAAGTTAATGATGATTGAGAGTTTGATTAAAACTCGAAAATATGTTATATACTTTATCAAGGTTTGTCCCTCATAATCTTAATCTACAATATTTTGCTCAAAGCTTCACATGTTCATTATGTTGTTGAACATAACTCGTGTTTTGCTAAATTTATTTTTGTTAAAATTTAACTTAGTACATATAGTTTGGTTATAAATAAATTTACCGTTCGTTCTCCAAATTAAATATAAATGAGGATATTCATTGGTACAAGTACAACCGATTGTACATACAACTATTTTTGTACAGATCGATAAATAATACTGTATTTCGTAGCTAGCATCCGATTCTACAATACATATATATATATACAATCATGTCTCGTGTTGATCTTGTGAAATATGCAAGAAGGGAGGGGAGGAGGAAGTATATTTGCATGAGCAATTGGGATAACAAACCCAATCAAACAATATTATATTGTTTTGGACTTATTTTAATAGGTGAAAATGACAAGTGGGCTTCACTATAAAAGCAAAATCAGAACAAGAAAAAATGACGTCTATGTAAAATTAAACCGCGTCTATGTAAATATAAAGTACGTCTGAGCAATTTGATGGATGTCTATATGATGTCGTTCATAAAAAAAGTAATAATTGAAAATGACATAAAAGTCCATCTAATTGGACTTTTATCCCAACATCTTTGATGTGTTTATCAGCCCTCGGAAGGGGAGTATGGTGACTGGTGCCAACTATAATAGTATATTTTACGGGGAGTATCAAACTTTATGTGCATATATATATATGTTGATGATTCATTACAATTACAATGAAAAAGATGCTGCAACACAAACAATCAACACATAATATATCTGGAATCTAACCCCATAACAATGATAATAATACAAGTAATATATATAATAAGAAAATAGGAAAGAAGTGAGAAAGAGATTGAAATGTAATGGTGGTGAAGCTAAGAGCGTGGTCTTGTCAGGATTCGTAGGCTCGAGATGAGGAAATGGGTCGTTGTGCATTCTTATGGCGTGTGCGTGCGTGTCATGCCTCCTCTCATCAGCTTCAATTCTCACGTTACTTAACTCTTCTTCTAATCTAACTAAAGGCGATCAACATTAGTCCGGTCCGTCGGTTTGATCCAACCCATGCATCCGAAAAAGTGAGGATTTTGGACAACTAAAATATCCATCTTTAGTTCAAAATTAAGTCCAATCTGGCTCGCAGAAGCCTGCGTTGGCCAATAGGTATGCTATTATTCCAGGATCATATTCTTCATTATGGTTCCAGGTAAATGTTCATAATGTCCTAAAATACAAATGTTCATTTTTTGGATATGAATATTTGCATTCGGAAACGAACATTTATTTGGAGATTGATATTTGCATTTGGATATAAACATTTCTATTTTGAATATGAACATTTGTCCGGGACCATAATAATGAACATGGTCCCGGGATCGGAACATAATAGAATTTGCGTGCATTGGCCTGCAATGCCCGTTTTCTTTGGACGAGTTGGGACAAGAATTTTATATACAAACCCGATTCAATCCGTCCATTAGATCATCTCTAATGTCTAACATTGCAATACAATACTCTTTTTATTTTCATTATTTGTTTTTTTTTCTTTTCTTTTCTTATTTGATATTACCAAATCATTACTTTATGTTTTAAGTTTTTATCTTTCCGTCTTCTTGTACGTATTAACTACGGAATGTGTACGTACTTCATACGGTCATACCAAATCTGACCAAAAGCGTAATGATGGCTCACCGCTTTCATTCTACCTACAATCCTCGTCATCATATGGTCAATAGCTGTATACATATGTTGACTTTGGTAAAGTTATGCTTCGTTAACGTCAACGGAATACAACTGATCCAGGCAGAATGAAACTGAACTGAAATAAAATGAATATTTTACAAAAAAAATAAATTAGGTTAGAAACTGAAAATAAGTTGAAGTAAACAAACCCTTAAGTTGTGAATTTTGGAGTTTAAAAGTAATACTCCCTCTGTTTTTTTATATGTTCCATACCATATTGGAACAGTTTTTAAAAGTTGGTTGAGTTGAATAAAATAGTTAAATAAGTTGGGTAAAAAGTTGAATAAGTTAAGTAAAAGTGTAAATGTCTGAATAAAATTTTGGGTGAATAGATTGGGTAAAATAATGAATATTGACTTTGGAAATGAGTAATTCATTAATGTTAGAGTAAATAAAGTAGGTAAAAGGTAAAAAAATTATTTTTAGATTGATTTGAAACAACTATTTGAAAACGACCCAAAAAAAAAAATTGGAACATCTAACTAAAAACGAAGGGACTATAATTTAGTTGAGTTATGTTTTATTTACAGTAGATTATTAGATTTATACAGTATGTGTTGATCATATATATACTAATGCAATAATAATCAAGCTAAGTCAAAGTAGTAAAGCTAAATAAAGGAGGAGTCAAAGAACAAGAAAGCCAGCTACATAAAAGAGTAATGTGATGGTGAATATTGCAACGAGCAAGAACATGACTAACAATAATTGTGCTGAAGTTGAACAACCGAATTATGTTCATACTATTACTATACTTTTTTTATTTAATCTACACATCCATTATTATTCTTAATTACAGTATTATGATTATAAAATTACTTTCTTCGCTTTTTTTAAAAAAGAAAATCTCGAGTATGTCCTTCATGCCAATCATTAATTTTTCATATTCGGAAAAGGTTGACTTTAATTTTAATTTGCGAGAGTATTAGAGTATTTTCTTTACTGTCACTCATACTTTCAAATTTCAAAGCTTAGTAGTAATTAGGGTTTTAGTGTCAAGTTACTCCATTCAGATCAGACGACTAATGATCTGTATATTCTAATTTGAACATTTTCAATGGGAATGAATGACTTTAAACGAAATGATCAAATTGATTTTTTTCACTCAACCTGACTTGAATTAAACTTAGCCGATCGCAACATATGCCGAAATTTTATGAGAGTTTTTGTCAAACATTACAAGTCCTTTCAACGATTGAGTGTTTAAATAAAGTCATACCTGAAAGTAAAGGATAGCTCAACCGGTTAAAACTTTTCTCCCGATTTCAAAAGATTCTGTTCTCTAAACACTAAAAATAAAATAATTGGGAACAGTCTATTTTAATATATGGGCCTGAAGAAATTTGGGAGGGGAAGTGTACTGATATATTGATGGGCTTGTTTGTGTTCGCTGGACCTAAAAGCAACGTATACCTGATATACATGATTAAATGGACTACTTCTTAAAAGATACTCTATATTTGCAACAAGATTATAACAAGTTTTGAACAACTTGAAACTAGCCATACATTATTATTCCATCAAGCAACGCAACCGAAAAGTAATTAGTTTGCAATGAGAAATTTGGTTGACTGACTCTCGTTTTCAGGAAATTCTGAGATCGATTCTCGTCCACACATTTTTAGTTCTCTTAACACAAAAATGAAGAAGAAAAGCTACGTATTTAGTTGAGCAAGCTTCTCAGTTTATATCGGTTGCCTAATAAAGTATATAACATATTCCTGGACCTCAACCGCTTTTGGTTGAGATGGTCTGGTTACATGATATAGGAATATGTTATATACTCTATCACTCCCCCCTCACATTAAAGGCCCTTTGGGCTTGAAATGTGGACGCAGCACAAGCTCACCCATACTCGGGGTGAATTAATTTCACTTAGAATGGACAAGGAGGTGAGATTCGAACTCGTGACCTCTGTGTCACGCTGGCTCTGATACCATGTTAACCCGACCATCTCAACCAAAATCATATATTGTTGGGTGAGGCTCAGGAATATGTTATATACTCTATCATTGCTAAGTTGAGTCATGTAAGCAAATCTCAACTATCTCACCATGGCATTTGGCTATACTAGTATAGTAGTTGATACTCCGCACGTAATACTCCTTTATTTTGTGCACATACTGCATACGTAAAAGGTAGAGACAAATTGTTTTCTTCATACTACTCGTATTATTATTAGTCGGATTTRTAGATTGATCYGTAAAAAAYCCGTCTCGTAATTTGTATGCCTTAAAGCAAAAGACATTACAAGTCCTAGTTGAGTTTAACCTTTCCAAGTATGGTCCTACATTCACATTGCGATTTCACAGTACACATTTATTATTCATCACAGAGAACTAAAGACGTACATTACCCATTTCATATTAGTCTTATCGGTTATGATATATACAGCCCTTAGGGCTGCATTTAAGAAACCAAAAAAGGAAGGATTTCAAAAAGGTAAACATTTATGACATCAATTTCTGTGCAATTTTAACATAAATCTATAAATACTTACTATTTTAARCAARATTTTAATGCTTATATGCAGCCCTAAGAGCTGCRTATAWCATTTTYCTAATCTYATTGAGGAGGGAACATTGCATTATGAAATAGGGTTAGACTCRKAWAGTTGGTTAGTAGAAGCTAAGGTTGGGGCCGGAATTGGCAATTGTACATGCAACGTGTCTGAAATATTTGAGCCTCATATTTTGAAAAATTAATTACTCTTATTCATAAAAATCGGCTTATATCACGGAGTACAAACAATTAATTCTATATAGGTACTCCGAATTTATATTCTAATAACCTTAGTATATATGTTTAGATTCACAACAATTGTAAAATCACAATATAAAAATGATTTAAAGGGTACATATTACAATATAATGAAATAAATTAAAGGGGTACGGCACATGTGTTTTTGAGATTAAAATTTGTTAATATTTATAAAAATGTCATTAATAGAATACATGTATCTCTAGTTGTATATTCTTTTTAACTTTATTACTCCGTAGTTTTTTTGTTTTTTTGACGAGAATTTTAGTATTTTTATTCAAGTAAAAACAGTTTTCAACCAACGTTATTTATGTCGCGGGACTAGAATTGCCGACGCAAGAAAATAACATAGATGATATTTAAATTTGGGAAAAAAAAAAATCTAAAGTCGTACCCGTTCACCTCTCTCTCCCATGACCCACACTAATTAATTATTTATCTACCATGGATTATTGGACATCGGACTGCTTATGTATTCAGGCAACACTCCACTTTCCATGTCTTACTTATATTATGTCTCTTACTCTCTTCTACATGCTTTTATACCAACACGTACTATTCTGTCCTTCTTCCCATTATTATTCAATCTTATTATGTGAATGTAATACAAAGAGCTTAGAGAAATATATATATATATATATATATTGGTGGCTTGAAATGGGACTTCAAATGATCAAGTAGTCTTGGCATTGTGGTTGTTCTTTTTGTCTCTTAATCAAGAAGTTAGGGGTTCGAGTGAGCCCTTTACCTTTAAGTGAAACACTCCAAACGAGGAGATTAGTCACTGTTATCGACGGTGGATACCCTGATTATTCACCCAATGAAATGGGACTTCAATTATTTCGATCACAAGCATAACATGCTTAACCATTTATCATTCTATTCATTGCTAAGGTGCAGTGTACGTATCACAATTTTTAGGTTATGTACTTATGTATATGTCATACTTGGTCTATTTAAGGTTTACTAATACAAGACTAATTAAAGATGTCAAAAGCTAAGCTAAGGTAATAATAAGTGAAATTAAAGAAATAAACCCCTTTTAATATTAATCATTAAACATTTAAACCATAAACAAATATGATCATCGATGTGTGTAAAAACTCTCAAAAAGRGAAATCAAGTGTTAGTCTTAAAWGTTCAGTACACAAATCACATCGAAGTTAAAGTTACAACAAGAGTTTTTGCCATATTATTGAAAAGCCTAATAATGTATTTATGATAATTTTTCTTTTGGTGTTCGGATTAACTCATTAAATCTACTTGTTCATATATGGTAATGATGAACTAATGTTCATATACGTACATAATATATATGTTTCRGTTAATATGTTTTGCTATTCAGCAAATATTCACTTGTTAAGTTRTTATGTCATAATACTTCATCCGTTTTCAAAAGATTGCAACAAMAAMAAAAAAAAAATCCTTTTTAATGCATCTTTTCGAAAACAGATCAGAAAAATTATAATCGTTGTACACCGATAACTCCCGTAAGCATATTACACAAGATAAAAAGTGYGATAGGAGATTTGTACTTGGTAAATACCTATCTATCTCAGAKTACCATGTAACGTCACAACTCACAATGAATTGTAGCAATTACCAGTATATATACAAGGCAAAAGCTAACGAATCGCGAGCGYCCCCARTGCGTTAGATAAAAGAAYTAAAAGTGAAAATATTAAATGAATATAAACATTAATTATACCGATTRACGCTTGATTTTTGGTATGYATTTCAAAATTTWTAYCATTTTAGAAAMTGTATTTAGTTCTTAACAAACGCCCCRAGACACCCGTTAACAATATMGTATATACAAATATCTCTCCTCTCTATTCTCTAAGATGATTCATTCAAGACCTCAGAATGTAAAAGATGCTTAGTTCGAAAAATTTGTCACAACATGCAGTAAATATTTTCAACATTAATTATCCCCAACTATCCCATCCACCATCCTCCATGAAAGCAGTAAATACAAGCACGTTACGAGACCTCATTTTTTGCATTATATAAAGTCACAATAATCACTCTTCTTCACTCTCACTACTGCAACCCTTCTTCAATTCAATTCAATTTAACTTACTACTCTACTATATTCGTTCTGAGCAAAATAGTAGTGTGAGCGAGATCAAAAAATAATAATAATGGGAAAGAAGTGTGGTAGCATCACATTATTATTGTTAGTTGCACTTGTTCTGGTGCATTCTGCCTTCGCTGCTAGAAATGCACCAGTGCAACTAACTAACGACCATAAAACTAGCACGACGCGTCCTGTTAAGAACCCTAATAATAAAAACGTAGTGGACGCTACTAAAAAAAGTGGTGTAGTAGTASCACCGGTTAAYGATGAGAAGAATTTYATCGGGTTTGGCGGGGTTGGTGGMGGTGTTGGTGGTGTTGCCGGTGTTATACCCGCTGTCGGTCTTGGGGGATTAGGAGGTGGTGCCGGTGGTGGGGCCGGAGGTCTAGGAGGACTTGGTGGAGCGGGCGGTCTAGGAGGGCTTGGCGGTGGGGCTGGTGGGTTGGGTGGACTTGGTGGTGGCACAGGTGGGTTGGGTGGACTTGGTGGTGGTGTTGGCGGTGGTGCCGGTGCTGGTGCTGGTGGTGGGGCCGGGTGTGTTGGTGGTATCCCATAAGATCAACATTATTAAAATTACGTAATCACACGTACATGAATGTTGGTTGCACTCGTTACATAGGACTACCTCGATTATCATGGTGTTACTATGTTTTTATTTCTTTATTGTGCTAATGATTATTATAGTACGTGGTACGTATTATTATTTGTCATTATTATGGTGTTTTTAATGTTTGGTTAAATGTTGTTATTTGTAAGATATATATGCATGAGAGAGTTAATTACTAGGGTTAGTTGTTGTAGATCTCTCTCTTGCATGTATATGTCGTTGAAGCATGGATTACGTATCATTTGTTACGTTGGTTGTCTTTGATTAGTAAATAAAAAAAATAGTTTGTTTTGATTTACTCATCTTGTTAATAATAATTGTTACTACTCCACAAAGCATTATTAACAATGTTTGATCGATTTATCGATAAATTTAAACTTATTTAAAAAATAAATTCTTAATAGCTTCTCACTAGAATTTCCTCAATAATCATGATGATCAACTCAAATTTGGACAAAGGGCATGTTTACATTAGCTTATTTTCAATTCAGTTCATCTCCATTTAGTTTACTTCAGTTCAATTCAGTTCTTAACCCAAATTCTCTCTCTCATAAAATATTCAGTTCAGCTCAGCTCAGTTCAATTGATTTCAGTTAATGTAAACAGACCCAAAATCTCTCAATCTTTCGTGAAGCAATACACAAAGGATATTTGATAGGTTATTGCTTGGTTAATTCATCATGGTATATATCTTGTAATTCTTTTTTCACAATAATGAAGAGAAAGATGTATGTACACTATCAAGGTATTAGTAATTGCATAAAACAATAATAATGGTAGGTACAATATATGTTGTTTAGTACGTCCAATACAATCTATATTGAATTATCGATAGATCTATCTATGTCTCTTTAATCTAGAGAATACTACAAACGTATTACGATCATTAAAAGACAAATTACCTCAATTGAAGGTTGTACATTATTTCCAATCATTGTTGTCTTACCCATAAAACTACACGTACCATAAGTCCATAACTTATCGATCCATATAGCTTAGGCTCTTTATGAGTTACAACTAATGAAATTCAATACATCAATTTTATTTTTTTTGTTGTCGTCAAAAATCACCTTTTCTAGATCACCTCTTCTGCTAGATCAGAGCTAATTACAAGAAATAATCACCTTATGTAGCTATCGAAGGTGTGGCTCGTAGACTTGGACGATATAGGCACTGTCGGGAAGCTCAGGGGTGAATTTAAGTGAGACTCGTAGACTTCAAGGCCGAGGCGATCGAAGGTGTATTGTGGCTCGAGCCGACGACAATATATAGAGTCTAAAATGAGGGAGTCAGCGTCGAACGAATTTCGATGGAAATTAAAAGTGGTGGTCAACAAGTACAACCAATATAACTACTGTCTCTTATACACATCTAAAAGTGGTGGTCAACAAGTACAACCAATATAACTATATAAGGTGGTTTTATGCAATTAACTCTAGAAAAGATGATTTTTTGTAAAATACACTCTAGAAAATTAAAGGTGATTTTTGGAAAAAAAAAACCTTTTATATTTAAACAATGAACATTTTAAAAAAGAAGCTAAGCTTTAAGAATGAATTAGCTTAGGTTAGCCCACCTCTATAGATGCCGGGGAAGATTGACATTCAAGAGAGAGAAATTGGTACTGTACACTGGTGAATAAATGAATTCATTTTTTTGTCCTATTATACCCGTGAGGTAATTATATTTTTAAAATTCAGTTCAAAATTTTGTGCCAAGGTCGAGCAGAAGAAAAAACAAATGACATGATTACGAAGTAGAGTGAAAAATCAATTCATTAATAAAAAAATCATGCGACATTTACAGAAGTAATCAAATACAAAATAAACTAAATGAAATAAAAAATTTCTTCATCAGAACTACAATCGTCGATTAGTTTTTGCACTGTGGGGCATCTCGATCTCGCTCATAAAGCTGGTATATACAATCTTTCTAGAGGGACTGTTTGACAAATTGTTGTAGTTGGGAGGACGACTTCCATATAATTCATTTGCTTGTGACCGATAAAACAAAAACTTATGCAATCCCGTATATATACGATCCTTGTTTTATCAATGAATCAACTTTACAAAAATCCATTGATTGAAAATTTAGAATAGAAATAACAAACCATAAATAAAAAATCATAAACTCCAAACTAATCTCACAAAGGAGAATAATAAATCCAATTGAATGGAATAAATAATAATCTCACCGAGGAGAAAAATTGATGTAACGGAATGGAAAAAAATCTCACAAAGAAGAAGAAAAATCCAATTGAATGAAATGAATAATCTCACAAAGGAGATTATAGATCCAATACAATGGAATGAATAATCTTACAAAGGAGACTAGAAGGGAGATTTATTAAAATTCCTAAAATTAAAAATAATACATAAAAGAGATAAGGGGGCTTACCATCAACTTAAAGGTTTGGTGGTAGTGGTAGCCCCAAAATCTATGAAAAGCTACGGGGAAAGCAAGAAGAGAGGAGGCTAGGGTTTTTTGAGAGAGGAGGTCTTAAGTTGAACTTAACTTATTAATAGTGAACTCATTTTTATTGAAACTTTAAATAATTTCTTAAGATTTGAACGTATTTTCCTTTACTGGATTTATTATTATTGAACCGAATTTAATTAAGGCAATTTTGTCATAAACCATCTTTTATAAGGGGTATTTTGTGACAAACTACATTTTCTAAGAGAAATGGTCTAAAACCACCCGTAATAAGTTTTTTTTGTTGACCACCACCCTTTCACCGATTTCCGACATTGACCGACCAAAAACCTTTTTTCATTTCATTTTTTTTCCTTTAATCGTCTCCCCCCCCCCCCCCCAAAAAAAAAAAAGGTTTTGGCACCCAAATGGGTCCGAATCGTGATGATTTGCATTGGGTGCTAAGAGAGCTACAAGAACAGGGATTTGACACTCATCTCCCCTTACATGTTGAATGGTTACCATTTATATATGCAGGGGGGTAAGTGCCAAAATCACCACGCGAGAAAAAGCTTATCATCGCTAAGTTAAGTATAATAAGACTTTTTTTCAGTCCTTCAAACCTTGTATATATATACTCACTCCGTTACGCTTTACTTAAAACAATTGAATATTTTATTACCTCTATTAAACAATGTCAATTATTTCAACTAAAGCGTAACGGGTGGAGTATTATATATGAGTAGTTTCCCAGAATTATAATGAGCAACATACATCATGAATAAGTTGCAGATGAGGAAGTGGCGGGTGATAGCTTGGTGGTAAGCTTCCCACCTTTCCCGGGCTTACCTTGGGGTCGAACCTCACCCCCGGCATTATGTCGGGATATTATCCCCCACCCGTCCTCCACTGCACAGTTTCTGAGATCGATAATACACAATAGTATATGATCGATCGAGCAGGGAATTATTTGGCATGCAGTGGTGTGCGTTGTAGCTGCTGCCATGGACTTCCACCAAACAGCGAGCAGCTACCTTAGCTTGATCAGATCAGTCCTTAATAATTTCAATTTATTAAGGCTACCTGTTAACGAAGACCAAATTAGTAAACACGTACAACTTGAGTTTGAATTTTACCCCATTTAATTAATTTCCTTGATAAATTAAATCTCTTTCTTTGATTTAAT
>SNQN01005587.1:10084-38313 GCA_008642245.1 Bassia scoparia | reverse complement strand
TATTTGAAGGGTTTAGTCATTGTATTTTCTCATCACTTGAAACTTGATTGGTTGGAATGTTTTCTATGTTCCAAGGCAGAAATCGTCACATTTTATGAAAGTAATATTCAGGAAGGTACGGTGTGTGTTTTGTAGACATTGGAGAAGGATATACTAGTCACTAGCTATGTGTTCACAATGTATTGATGTTGCAACTATGTTGCTTACCCTTGTTTCGGACTACCGTGCTTACCGACAGAATACTTTGACCATTAACAACTTGTAGTTATGCGTTAATTCATAACAAGTAGATAATTAAAAAATTAACTCATTGAAATAAATAAGATACGATAAAAGAGAGGAGGACGACTTGCTTCGAATGAATACTTGTTATAGACTTTATGTTCTCCCTATCTTGTTATAATGTTTTTGAGCTTATTTGGTTTTATAGTTTCCTAAAGTGAAGTATTTTCCAATTTTCAGGGAATATTTAAGCGATATCCTCGACCTGAAAAAGAATACCAATCATTTTCTCTTATATACAATGATCGATCTTTGGATTTGGTGAGTCATCCGTCATGAAAGTAGAATATTAACTTATTTGTTATCATTGTTGGATGTTCTTGTTGTTGGAATTACTTTATATTTGCTATGATGTCTTTGACAAATTGAATGCTTCTTTTTTACTTCCAATATGAAATTGTTTCTAATGTTCTTATAAGTTTTTTTTGGACCTTCAACAGATATGCAAGGATAAGGATGAAGCTGAGGCATGGTTTATTGGTCTCAAAGCACTCACTTCTAATAATGGCTGGCGTAAGTGGAGAAATGAAGCAAGGGAGAGTAGTACGTCTGCAGATGGTTCAACTACTCGGAGAATTCATCAAAAATTTCCATCCATTGTCTGTCTCAAGACTTTACTTATGCAGTATATTTATTCGAATAAGACCAATCTTGTAGCTACTTATTACATGTTTGTTAATGAATTATTTTAGGATTCTGAGGAAGCGCTTTGTCAATTGCCTCACGAAGATGCTCCTCGACCTGGGTTGGGGAAAGCGTTTTCTGATCTATCATTGTACACCGGGGCATTCAACAATTACACTCAGGGTGAGGCATCTTCTTACATTGTTGGCTTACCATCAAACAATGTAGAAAATGGAAACGATCGAAGGTCATCATCTGATAATGTTCGAATRAGCTCATCAAGTATGGTAAGTTCATCTAGTCAAGGATCTTATTTTGATGATTTTGATTCCCTGGGTGATGTAMTTATTTGGGGAGAAGGTGTTGGAGAGGGCATCATGGGTGGTGGATCCCTTAGAGTTTCACATGATGGCAATTTTGATGCTAATCTGCCCAAGGCATTAGAATCTACGGTGGTTCTTGACGTTCATCATGTAGCTTGTGGTGTTAGACATGCAATATTGGTTACTAGGCATGGCGAAATTTTTAGTTGGGGTAGGAAGTCAGGAGGTAGGCTTGGTCATGGTGTAGAAATTGATGTATCCAATCCAAAGTTAATTGATGGGCTAAAGTGGAATGAATTTGAGCTAGTCCGCATGTGGAGAGTATCATACTTGTGCATTAATACTTCCGGGGATCTTTTTGCATGGGTGGTTAGC
Source organism: Bassia scoparia (assembly GCA_008642245.1). Classification (NCBI taxonomy): domain Eukaryota; kingdom Viridiplantae; phylum Streptophyta; class Magnoliopsida; order Caryophyllales; family Amaranthaceae; genus Bassia; species Bassia scoparia. Next base: position 36,709 of record SNQN01005587.1, on the reverse strand, counting down.
ATGTGAATATTGGTATGTCGGGCAGGAATGAGGCAAGTCATTGGTCCTAAAAGAGTATGTGGCCCTATAGATGGTATGCAAGTGTCATGTTTCTTGTGGACCTTGGCATACTGCTATATATTTTATCATCTGGTCAGCTATTCACATTTGGAGATGGAACGTTTGTGTCTTGGGCCATGGAGATCGTTCAAGTTGCACTGTTCCAAGGGAAGTCAAGGCCTTAAGAGGACAACGAACAGTGAGAGTGCATGTGGGACTTGGCATAATGCCTGCTATTGTTGACATGTTGAAATGTGAAGCCTCATGTGATAAATCTTTCTCAACAACAAGGCCAAGCTTTTTCCCTGGGGTGAGGGTGACAAAGGCCAGCTTGGACATGGTGATAAGGATACCAAGTTGATCCAGAGTGCGTAGAAACGCTACTGAATATAAGTATCTGTAAAGTAGCTTGTGGAAGAGATTTCACTATGGCTTTGACTATTACTGGAACGGGTTTATACAATGGGCTGCAATGATTATGGACAATTAGGGTGTCCTAAAGCTGATGGAATGTTTCCAACTTGTGTGGAGGGTAAGATTACAAATAATTATGTAGAAGATATTTCATGTGGTTCTCATCATGTTGCTATTAACATCTAAGGCAGAGCTTTTCACATGGGGAAAAGGCACAAATGGCAATTAGTCATGGTGATACTAGACCTCAGATATGAACCTACTCTGTTGAGTTTTTGAAAAATAGCCAAGTGAAGAGTGAATGCTTGTGGGTCTAATTTCAATATTGCAATTTGTCAGCACAAGTGGGTTTTCTAGGACTGACCACTCTACATGTACGGGATGTCATAACCCATTTGGCTTCCGGAGGAAACGTCACAACTGCTACAATTGTGGGCAAGTGTTTTGCAAAGTATGCAGCGACCACAAATCTCTGAAAGCTTCTTTAGCTCCAAACATGATAAACTCTATCGAGTTGTGATGATTGCTTTGTAAAGTTAAAGAAAGTTATGGATTCAGGAAATGTGCGAATTCCTAGACCAAATTGGTAAAAATTAGCTTCAAAATAAGTCCAATAAGGAGTAGAAAAGGAGATATTAATAACCGTAAATTTGGAGGACTGCATTGTCACAATTCCTTGAAAGAAATGATGATTCGTTCCAAAGGGTTTCGCTAAAAAAGGAATAAATTGATACTCTATTCTCCCTTGCTTTCAGTGGGATCTTACACCTGGTAATTTATCATCAGTCAAGAACTTCTCCTATTGTAGGAGGCGCTGAGAAACGAGTTTCAGCCTCTGCTCCCGGCTCTAGGATTGTCTCTCGGGCAACATCACCTYWTTCACAACGATGTAGTCCAGTCAAACCAACATTAGTCACTCCCTCAAGTGTACCATCATCCCCTGAAATTATGGCTTCTAACTCCAAGAATTCAAATGATAACTTGAGACAAGAAGTTATTATGTTAAGAGCAAAGGTGAGCCTATTTCTATATTAAAGGTTTCCGTGTTTCTTGTTGATATACTCTCTCCCTTCCTTTTTTTTCTCTAGTCCTTTTGATTTTGTTTTTTGCACTTTTTAATAAATTTCAAATCTTTGAAATTATTATCTCGAATGTCAATTGTTAAATTTGACTAGTAAAAGTCAAATGTCTTCACATTTTTTGTCCTCCCTTCAACCAAGTCATTTTCGGTCTCTCTCTCTCTACTTCATTTGATACCTTCCTAATCGCACTCTTCCACACTTTGTACTAGTGCTCCCTAAGGACTCGTCTTACATGTCCGAACCAATGTTGTCAGTTTCTTTTAGTCATCAACTTTCTTGCGTGTAACTTCATTTCTAATTCTATTCCTTAGAGTGTTTCCACACACTTGTCTTCACATCTGCATCTTTGTGACTCTTACCTTTTGAATGTGCTCTTTCTAAAAGACCCAACATTTTATACCATAGAATAACATTGGTCTTATGGTAGTCTTAGAGAATTTCCCCTTCAACTTTAGAGGGATTCTTGGATCATGCAATATCCTATGGTCACTCCATGTTTGTTTTGAATGATTGACCGAAATATTTAAAACACTCCCTCAAGTCTATACCTTTTCTATCCATTGTGCCCAAGCCTCACCACAACATCTTGTGTCCCCCTCTGTGACTTAATTATTGGGAAWTTCCCAATGGTAATCATGCTTTTTTACCTATTTTCATGTTAACCATAAGTTTTTTTTAATCCCATTGGTGACCATAAAACTTTTATTTAATCCTATAAATAACCATTAACCTTTAAAATAACAAATTTTGAACTTAAAAATTCAACCATCCGACCATAAATCCAAACAATTCTTGGTAATTTATGCATACTTGTAGCAGTTTACGGGTGTTAACTTGAATAGAGTTCAAAATGTTGAATTTTAAGTTTCGAAATTTGTTATTTTAGGTTAATGGTCATTTTTACGATTAAATAAAAGTTTTATGGTCACCAATGAAATTAAAAAAACTCATGGTTACCATTGGGAATCGACAAAAACTCATAGTTACCATTGGAAATATCCCATTATTATTTTTAAATACGGATTAAAAATTTGGTTGTAGGTATAAGCTTAACTCATTCATGAATATTCCAAAGTTTGACTTAATTATGGAAGATGCCAGAAAGGCCAGATTACCTTATTGTATTGTATGAAATTCTTCTTATATCTTATTCAATTGATATATTAAACACCCAATAGGTGTGCATCATACCCAGGGTTAATTTATTGCATTTCCATAATTTTTGGTATCAATGTTACTTTCTTTTACCATAAAGATGCACATGTTCTTGGTAAAAAATTTGTATCATTCATACAAAAAAATATGGAAATGCAATAAAGATGCAGATATACTCGGGCTTTACAATGTCCAGGAGAGATTGGTTACTCGATCGTTGGGCTTTAAAAGGATCTCTATGACTAGTGTCGCGCGCCAAGTTTTCACAAACCACTAGTCAATTAGCGATGTATGGCCAAAGATTCAGCTCTTATGCACACTAATGGGGCATGCCTTAATTCGATTTCATTGGATGCAATGGCAGCACGCAATCAGTAACAGTGCACCACGGCATGGGCGGGAGTGGAGATAATTCAGGACTTCCGTCCTAGGCATCAGATTTGACCCTACTTGGGCCGAAGAAAGGTAACCACACATGCACACCACACGGGACTAAGTTTCCTCGTCCTTAGTGGTAATTATCTAACTGAGCAGGTCAAGGGGTACTGAAACATGTTCCGCTATAATTGAGAGAGAAGCCTGATGAAGGCTCGCTTAAATTTTGTGCGGGGACCTTATGCGATCTCAGAGGGTAACAATTAGTGCAGAGGGAGATGAGAAGCTCAAAATTCCAATATAACATAAGCGCTGGTCGACAAAATTTCCGGGGAGAGGACGAGATCGGGTGAATGGAATTACGAGACACTTTTCAAGTCTGTCCACTTCAAACCTAACGGGTGAAATCTACGCGGGCAGGGTGGAAAGGATTAGTCGGTACTGCCAAAGATATAGTGCCTAAAGGAAGCACGACAGAGTTAGGGAGACGGCGACTGCCATGTGTCGGACTCCTCAAGGAAGCAGGCTATATGCGCTCCTCCTCAAGGCGGAATCACACATAACTTAAATCCCAAAGAAGTGTGGTCCTCGGGTGGTACTCGTTCGGGAGACAATTCGTATCGGGGTGTCTTTTCTGCGTGGGTGCGCAGTTGAAGAGCGGGCAACTGGAATCGAGGCCGCACGTCGGACAAAGATGTCAGCGGCATGATCAGGCAACATGAGTGCTCACCGTATGTGGTTGTCCGGGAATGCAAGGGGAAGTCGGGCCAGACCGGTTCCAGAGCTCGATCGGGTCCTAGAAATAGGCAGGTGCTTTTGGTCGGCTTCTTTATGTCTAGGTCGGCAGACAAGAGCCTAGCGGCACTCGTTCAAAACACTTGAACGAAGAGCTTCATAACTGTCAGGCTTGGCCAAGAATGAGAAGCAAGAAGGCATGGCTCTCGCGACAGCACTCAAACGAGTCATATAGTCCAGTCTATCAGATACGATATGGTCTCACACACCCTTGCAGGGGAACATCTTCCTTAACTGCAATCTCGGCTATGCTTGAAGTGCAGTCATCGTCCGCCCAGTGAATCAGAGTGAACAAGGCGGAATCGGCTTGGGCACTCGGATGATATACTATCGGTAGATATATCGGCATGTATTATGGGTGAGGCCTCGAGATCTCTGTGTATCAGCTCCGCATCTGTAGCATCGGAGACCGTACAGTATATTGGTAGGGTATCCTCTCATCATATATGTAGCAAGTTCGTCCATATAGACTCACTACATAGCCTGTAAATATACTTTCATTGCGACATTGTCAACAACCTCCATATCAAAGTGTGTTCTCTAACATGGCAGCAACTATAGAACATAGCCGAACTTAACCCTACGAAGAAATGGTTGAAACTCTGAAGGAAAGTGAATACTACAAGAGTGATAGTTACACTCGATTATGGCAAAAATCAGAAACAGCGAACTATGACAATAGAGACTCGTAAATCGAAAACTTAAGTCTGTCGTAACCGGGCTGGAACATCGAGCTAGTTATCATATTAGACTCAATTGTTTAAAAATCACGAAGTGCCGCTCATGAGACATTGGCGTGAACCATTGTTGCCATTTCGGTTCGAGCCATGCACAAACAAAGTGTTACCAGCTTCTGGAGGTCAGTTAATAAAGTCGATAATACACATAGGACAGGTCTTGAAGTCGTTTTGGATAGGTTATGTGGACTAGGACACTATAGCACCAAGGATAAGGATAAATATCAGGGACAATGCGCAAATATAGGAATATATCTACTGACTAACTAAAAGGACGAGATGAAGTGAACTCAACAATACTTCAAAGTATATGGGACAGAACATGTTTGAACAATCGCGCGATCCTTACCTCAAATGCGCTAATCTGCAAAGAAAAACACTATATTCAGCTATCTAGTATAGTCAACAACTGCAAACTGAGGATGATTTAAGCGAAAATGCCTTTTTTGGCTAATCTCTGTCAAAGTCGGCTATAGCAGTGAAACAAAAGAAACTGTTGTTGTCTCATGAGTCCGTCCTTGATATACTTGGGGGAGCTATTTTGTCTGAAATAAGGTGCAGAATGGATTTTCGCCTTCAATTGCTATCAAAGAGAAAAGAATATTAGTATTGAAGGCAACTGACGGAAAATTGGAGAGTGGGATCAAATTCAAATAAGGAAAGTAATGAAAGGGCCGAAATGGAAAACGGGAAACCAAGAAAAATGCTTATTTTGAACTCAAAAAGGATACACACGTTGAAAAGTTCAACCACAAAAGGCTGTAACAAACCCTACATATTACTCAACATGTAACTACAACAACTTCACACAAGAAATGAGTATTCTACATTGGAACGTTTCCAAAATGTTCCTCAGTTCTTAAAAATTAACTCATTAACAAGAGTGCCGGTTATGGGTCAAAATATTTGTCAAAAGAAATGCGTCGTAGAGATTAGTTCCAGGCGCATAAGGAAGTTACCATTCTCGAAGGAATCTCCAACGGACCATTTTCTGATTGGGGAATATGCGGTTCTTAGCATGTCGTCTGTAGCATCTACAAAAATGACATGCACATGCCTAGACTTCTCGCAAGAGAATCGATGCTTGAATTTAAAACGAATGTTAATGTTTGAAGTGTTTTTCGAAGAGAGAGAGAGAGAGAGAGAGAGAGTAATGGTCACAGTCGTAATTGGAAATCGTGTGAAAGTGTGAAAGCCGTCGAAGAGCGTGGGGGGCAAACCTTCAGGAATGGACTCGCAGAGTAAAAATTCGGAGTGCCCAATTTGGGGAATGAAGCAAGCTATTCTACTGTATTTATAGAAGCCAGACCAAGGCAAGGACAAGGGGTAGAATCAGTCCACGGCAATTGGGTTGTGCGAGCTAAATTGAAAATGGGGTATCGGACTGGGGAGGCGGGTTATTAAAAAGTACGTCTCTCTCCGATACAATCCTTTGCTCCGATGTGTGAATATGAGCGTATATACGAACTGCTATATGCCTGCGTATATACGACTCCCGCAACAGCGGGATTGAATAGGAGGGCGAACTCTACGCATTCCTTTCGTGCTGGTGATACCACTAATGTAAAAATTGTTGTTGGCAAATATGGTCGGGCATAGTGCATAAGTGTCTCACGAAGAGGGGGCAGAGATCAGTAGTGAGGGATAGAGAAGTCTCGGGCTCACTGTTGACAGGCGTGGTACATACTATTAGGCGCTATTACTCCGCCTTCCGAGATGCAAGAAGAGCCGCAAGATCTATGTAATAGCGCCCTCACAAACTATGTGATAAAATGCAAAAGTGATGCAAGTCCTATTATACGCATATTTTGCAACTGCACAGCTCTCAGCCGATTTCTTTACGTATTATACCTTTTGCTTATCCAAAACACTGAACGAAATATTTTCAGTGGGTGAGTTTACGTCATCCGAATGTTCTTTGTTGGAATTCGTGATTTCCCGTGGAATTCTCTTCAGGCCTCGCAACGGCGTAGAGTACACAAAGGACAGCGTTCTCCTTATAGTTGATTATGCTTCATCCTCTCAACGAGAATGGAATTCGGATCTAGATGGCTCTTCTGAACCCTGGGCGTCCATCGTAGAGGAATACCACACAGCTAGTTTTCACGGAGATATTGTGTCAATTCTAATTATGGGGGAGTCAGTAACATCATCACCGGATTTCGGATCCTCGAGTTACTTGTCACCGACAACCGTAGGTGAATCAGCTTTGCGTATTCTCTGTCGTCCGTCAGTTTTAATACATGTAAGAAACACATTATCATAGGAAAAGTTACATTTGTGGACGTAAAAACTCAGAAAATAATTTAGGATATACGGATAAAGTCAAATCGATTGCAAGAGGCAACACTTTGCAGTTAGGAATTATATCGGCAGAACATAAATGTCGACCGGATGCAGTGCAATGACACAGAAATGGCTTAAGAGAAGCAATGAAGAGTCATTCTTAGTAGGCAAAGAAGCAATTATTGAAAACTCTGGAAGGGTTTCATAGTGGAGAAACTTTGAGTGAAGAGTACTGATGGAAAGAAAGTCTATTTCTTCTGCGCGCCTTTGTGCTGGTTGGTTCGGAGCCTTTCGCGTTTTCCGATTAAATATAAGTCCAAAAGAGTAACGCGCATTACCTTGGTCATACACCTTCTCGGCGTATTTCCTTCGGTTAACATATTTGTGAATTCATAGGCAAGGCATCGTAGTGCCTGGATTTCGCACTGTATGAAGGTGTCCACAGGAACGAGTAGAACGACGGTAACTACTGTTTTCATCAACGGAGGTACGTCAATGTTTTGGAGGAGATACACAGTATCCAGATATCGATGGTGTCTAACGTATGGATTAGTACGATGCGTATCCAACTGATCTAAGCTTTCTACTCAAGAACCTTAAAACTCGAGAACTAGTGGGTTTCCGGTGATAGTGACTCTCAACCCTATAGTGCATACAAGATCGCATCTTTTCAACGCGTACAGGAACCCACAGATCACACAATTTGGCAAGTGATCCTCATAGGTCTAATCATGAAGGCGTCCTAGTTAGAAGGATCTCTCCGCGTGAGATGTACAGTAGGATTAGGGTATATTTGGAGGTTTTCTATATTCTTTCGGAATGATATTCGAGATACTAGCACCAGCAAACAGGTCGGTGTAAATACCACAGAATTATGTGTGTAGCCCATATGCTAAAGTTACTTTCGAGTTCACTCGCTATACCTTCCGATTGCGCAGAAAGGCTCAAGTAATATCGAGTTAGGATTGTTGTCTCTTAGAAAGAGCGGAGTTCAGTTCAAGTAGAACCAATCTTTTGTTATTACATGGGTTCTAGGAGAGTGTAATCCTTCGTGTGAATCTTTCATAACACAAAGGGACTCGGGGAACACAAGTATAGCAAAGACTCGCAGCGGTAAGTCTCTGGGGGCCTAAGGAGAGGCGAACAAGGAGCTCAACATCAACACTTCTACGGCCTCCACAAAACGGGCCCATGTTCTTGACCCTCTGGGAAGGAAGACACATATCTTTGCCGCAACAACAAAAAATTTAAGCTCTAAACTCACTCTGAACGCGTTTCTATAAACGGTTATATTGGGTATGATATGGGAATCATTTCATTCATAAGAGCTACTATATAGCCAATCGAGAAGCCATGGTGGATGATCGTCCATCCAGAGCTCATTTACCGGAGTGGAGGGGATCGTACCTTGGAGCCCGCGGAAGGGCCTTCTCTGGATTGAGTCAATTATGAGTCTACTAGCTCAGCTAGCATGTGTCCTCTGCCTGGGCTTACTGAAATTATAATGGATCCTTGGCTTTGGATAGTCTAATTAGTAGTAAGGGCCTCGGGCTTTACCTCTATAACAGATATATCAGTTCCATGGTGTTGCTTGCGAACGTTTCAATCTTACGTAGAATATCTTATATAACAAAAATGGTGTATTCTCTTTTACTCTGGCAATACTATTGGAATTTTAAATTCTAATGGCCTCCACAAGTCTCCAAACTGTCTTCACTGGGGCACACAAATGGTGCTTTAATCTAGCTGCTTGGCCTCGAAATTTGGGGGTCAAATATACTATATGTGAAACATCGGCTATGAAAAAATGCCCGCGCAGGTAGCAAGATGCACGGCATTACATTCAGACGAGGCTCAAAGGACAAATAGCCTCAAAAACAAGTCAACTATCCGGATGCGCCCATTATGTCAACGCATACACACGGCATACTAAAAAACTAAACTTGCAATACATTTTTTTGCTTGAGCTCACAAACAACAGTCACTAAGAAACTAGCCTTACTTGTGTTTTGGTCATGCACTTGATTCATAAAATTCACAATCTACGCTAAGAATTTCAGTTGGACCAATTATTCGTTGTTTTGCGTAAGGAGAAAGACCACGTGAAAAGAAAGAAAAGAAAAAAGAGAAATAAAATGGGACAAAGTGAAGCAAACAAAATCAGAGTTCAATCAAAAGTTTTCACAAATGCAGAATCAATTTCAAAATCAAAATCCAAAGTTCAAAGCCAAGTTCAAACTAAAAACAAGAGTACTAAAAGACACTGCGCACCGTGGGTCACGTTCATCAAGCCTTTTTCAACCCCTCCAAGACCACGAGCCTCAACATTAAACACAAAAGCCTCTCACACTCAATTATTTAGTACAAGGGCCGGAACTCTTACAGGACCCACATAAATTGTATGAGGAAATTGTCCATTATATCTATAATAATACATATTAACAACAGAACTAACTTTGGCAGAACGTTGAGTATGACTTCTGGTACAGAGACTAGAAGGCAGAAAGGCCATTAGAGAATATAGACATCTTACGCTGAGGGCTAGGAGAGGGTTCGGGTAACTCAGTTAGACTTGGCAGTAGTTTCTTTCGCGGCAAATTAACACTTCGTATAAATCATGGTTGATGCCGCTTGTGGCTTTTAGGACTTGGTAGCTGTTCTGAGACTTCGCTAGAGCAGAATTTCGATTATCTTCGTAGTTCTTCCTTGGGGCGGGAGTCTTTTAGAAACGATGACCAGAGCGACTCATTGTTTGAACCCAGGTGCACACTTGGCCAAGAGGCCTCAGGATAATGTGTCGCCAGCATCTGTATGACTCCTATATGGGCAAGGGTAGTGGTGTATGGGCCCTTTTACCGTAGGCATTTTCTTTTAATGCACTCAGTCACCCACTAGCCGTATCTTCGCATTGGGTCAACGCAAGCTCTGCTTGACAACGGACATCAGGCATCGTTCGACCTATTAACTCTCTCTTGGGCGCAGCGCAGAAGGAGCACAGTGGACACGGCCACCTGACCTTTGGGTTCAGTACATACTTAATTGGAGGAACTCATCCATACAATCTATCCACCTCCCCTATGTTTGGACTCTAAGCGTAAATCTACGTTGTCTCAAAGTCTCGCTGGGGGGACTCGTTTTGTCATTATGGCATGTTCCTTATATTCCAGTTGTGGGCTTCCTTGTTCTCCTAAGGGCCTATTACGTGTTCAAGTCTATTGCTATCCCGGTAAAACGTGGAAATCCTGAAAAAGTCATTCAGATGTATATAGACGAAGGCCCTGTCTCGCACTTTTCCAGATCGTAATTGTTCACGCTCACCATGTCGGCTACTGGGCCAATCAAGTCTCAGCAGCATTTCGGACAGACTTTCCCTCGTCGTGAAATGCCTCACCATTGATTTTTGGGCTTTAATTTAGTAACGGAATCTTTATCCGTCTGGATCGAAAAACCTAGAAGGGCGGATATCAATTCCATTGAGGGCCACTCTTTCCCACATTCCGGCGGTACTACAATTCCTTCTTCTCCTTCTCGAAGAGTTTGTTCAGAGGATACTCTATAGACTCTAGCGATTCGGCCTTTGGCATTCCTTCCATCTCGTCTCGCTTGGGCATAACTACGAACTAGAAGGACTTTCTTCCAAAATCAAAGCTAATTTCCAAATCCATGTCTTACGACATCCAGACCGTAGACAAGACTCTCTTCAATCATTCTAGGAAATAAGACCTCCTTTAGACGGACAGGTCCTTTGGCTGAAAATTCACTCGTCTGGTTACGGATGCCTCAGACCCTAGAAATCACTTTCAATCGCACTTGTGCTGACATGTCAATCAGACCTAGACAAGTCCATTCTCTTCAACATAATCATTAGTGCTACTGCTCAGGGAGACCAGACCATTTTGTCCTACTGCTGTAAGTATTGTCAGAAATTACAGAAAACAAGCCTCATTAGTTCTTCGACTCATCATGTCTACTGGGAATGGACGAGGTTCATGTTAGCTCTATCGACCACGAGACACTCTCACCGGGGAAATCATGTTTGCTGAACAGAGACTCTGCCCTGCAGTGGAATGTCCTATCAAGTGATATCCACAGGAGAAGGACCTACTTCTCGACAAATTAACTAGGTCAGTTCGATTGACACACACAATAGTCGTAAACTCGACTATAGGATCAGGCCACTTGCATTCAGAGGACTCGCAGGCTTAAACATATGCAAACAGTATCACATATGTTCATTATGAGACCATTTGACGCGTGGAGAGACGGGAGGACTCTCTTCACCAAGCAACAGCAACACTTTCCTGCACGCTTAGCCTCACGGATTCACTTGCTGAAGCACCTAGCCTATACCGCGCAGCATCTACATGAGCTCCGGAACAATCATACAGCACACTTTGTACAAGACCACCCTTTCCTTCACTGCGAGTGAATTAGGAGGTCACATCGTCTATGAATTTCCATGGCATCTATCAGACTAATGATACACTTTCAAATTGATGGTAAGGTGTTGAAGGATATGACCTAAGCACATTAAGGCCTCATCCTTTCGGGCCTCTTCCTTTTGGGAAGGAGTCACATATTTCTCAAGATCAGATACTCTGGAACCAAATCAATGGTTCTTTGAGGACTCCAGAGAGCCTTACGGAACAGAATGCTACTTTCACATAGATACATCATCGATGGATCCATGTCTAACACAACGCAGACACTGAGAACCCAAGACTCCTTCATGACTGCGTCGAAAGGAGAGTGCATGAGGTAGAGCAATCAGAAGGGTGTCTTGGTACAGGTCGGTCTTCCTACACCCGACTAGAACAAAGAATCTTTCAATTCCAAAAGACTCTCTATCTCTCCAACTCCATCATTGTCTTCGAGAGAAACGGGATTTCTTCTTTCGGGAGGATCTTAGACGCAAGACAGCTCACTTGTCGAAGATTAGTTTCAGTAATTGACATCTACAGTCTAAATCAAATTGATCTACGAATCAGACCAGCATAGATGAGACAGAAAGTACTATAGATTTGTTTATCAAATCTCAATGGCTTCTTCCCCCCTTTTTTTTTCAATTCAAGGTCACAGTTACAAGTAATCATATGCACAATGCAAAATTCGCCCAGCATAAAAACAAGACCTATGTCTGTCACCAAGGTAGTCCTTTAATATCTGATTAAGGGCTATCATCTTTTCAGAGTCAATGCTCTTTCTTTCGGAAAGCTGGACGCGCTGCAATTTCTTTCTCCGGTCCAGCCGAACGGGGAAATGACCGCTCAAGGACTCTTCAGAGCATCAGGTACAGGCAACATCGACGGGAAGAAGGCGCTAATTTGGCACACCGACTACAGGAACTGGGGGCATTAATCGGGTTAAGCTGTCAGCTTTCGCTTATTGCAGGCGATAACAGAACTCTGCAGACAAAATGGATCTGTCATTTCAGAATTTGCGGAATCGGGACCAGGACTATTGCAATCAAATTAACATAGACCAATTCAGAGCTCCAGCAGAGTGAAGTAAAAGGGGTCAAAAGCTAAAGGTGTGGGCAGAAATGCCTTTGAAAGCAATCTTGGGCACGCTCCCGCTGAGGAGACGAATCGAGAGTACCTCTTATGCCGGACGAATTTCCTCGTCTTACGTAACATCGATTACGATACTCTTCAGACACTCGACGACTCTGAGAAGCCAATGAGAGGCTTGCTGTTTCAGGACATTTCTGGTGAAAGGATGATTCGCTGTCTACTTCGCCCAAAGTTGAGTTACAATTCTTCGTGTCTCAGAAATGGATATGGTACATAAACCGGGCATAAGGCTCTTTATTAGCCCACTGCCTCTCCAGCAAGGACGAACGCCACCGCGTCTCGCGTTATAGATTTCGCACTCTCAGGTGGCATTCATTTACGGGATCAGAAAAAGATGCTAGTTATGGAAGACGTTGAAACGCATAATGGTTAGAGAATATTTGCAGAATGAGATGTCAAGTTGTAGAGCTACCGAAAATTATTAAGAGCGAATTCCTAGGATGCCATTCTCGACAGGAGGAAAATCCAGCGCCATAATAGGCTTCGTACTATCAGATTCTATTTCCAAATATAGCATTACACACTACTGTAAAGACCAGGTTCTCCACGCAAGTGTCGATTTCAGAAGGTTGTTTTTCAAACGAGGGGTAAACTGCGCAGGTATCGCGTTTGGGTGCTTTTTGTTTCCAATCGGGCTTATGTGTCGCGTCTCAGCAAGTTTTTCCTCCTGGAATCCTGTCGCCCCTAGTCATTGGCCATTAAATTAGTTATTAATTTGATATACTCTGTCAGATTTAAAATATATTGGTCTATTGATAAATATATAGAGATGGATGTCTGGTTTTCTGGCAGGGTTTCTGAGATCTAGTTCGACGGATGAGAATAAGGCGAGGACAACAATCACACGATTATAAGTGCGAAAATTAGAAATTGGAACTTTTGGCGCGCAATAATAACAGTTTGGGAGAGGGCTGGTGGTGACGCACAGTTTTCAGATACCCATTGCTATTTGGGTAGAGCATCGGGTGTCTGGTGCGTCGAGCAGGTTGAATCAGAAGATAATCATGGGTAGGAAATCGAATATTTCGAGATTTTTTTGGAAAAATATACTAAAATCGATTTGTGAGAGCCAGGTGATGTCGGACCACATAGGAGGGGTGAACAGCCAGAGTGATGAGCGTATATAGGGACCCGCATTTCCTACCAAGTGGCCAGCGTAAGGTGAAGCTGTGATGACTCACGCTCAATAGGCACTGGTTCCCGGAAGCGGTAAGAGGGTAGACGGCTATAGAACTCTTCAGCACTATAACTGATCGAAACTCCACCGGGGGCTAAATGAATAACTCGGTATAAGGAGGGGACAAGTAATACTTCGACGTTCCCAAAAATGCAACTCCTTCAGCTCGTGGCTTTGAATAATCGTCTTCGATGAAGAGAAACCCGGCCTCTCTCATTAGTCCGCGGAATTGATCTTGCTCAGAAAGAATCCCACGTAGGTGAACGGGAGGCTGTACGCATATACTATCGCTGGGCTGTAAATTGTTGTTAACGGTTAACTATACGGATTATCTAATCCTAAACATTTCTACAATCTGGTGTGCACGCTAATTCATATTACCTCTTATTACTTCTCAACTAATCCCAGCGTACATTAATGTATTCGCTAGCACAGGGGTCGGGTGGGCTCCTTCCTTTTTAATTGCCCTCTTCCCTCAGTCGGGGGTCAAGTCGGGGTATTGGTTGCCTATTCGGGGCGTAATATTGATACTTCTATCTCGCCAATTTGCTAATTATGTGCTCGGTCGCGGTACACTAGACGACTACATCGATCAAGGAGGTCGCGATGGAAATCTCCAGTCCAGGCGTTCGCAACGATGGATTTTAGTTATAAAGTCAACCTTCAAGCGCAGAGTCTCTGCAAATCACTACATACGCGTGATTGTATATTACCCATCTTCTCCTTCGCAACCGGAGGGACGGTGAGAAGCACATTCATTAGTTTCTCAAAATTCAAAAGCATTCGCTTCTGGTGAATCATCGAGATAACAAGCGAGGAAGTGGAATTAAGGGATTTAAAGTGATTTTATTCTAAGGATTGGTAGATTACTCTCAAACACACTCACAATATACATATACTCGCTTTGCAATTCTTTTGTTCAATATTCACTTTTAATGGTTTCATTGCTTCAGGAGCATTATGTCATCTTATATAGAACTATCTAGTTTCTGGTGATGAATTGTTTATTAATTCAATTAATTTACGGGATGGTTTCTTATAGAAAAACTCCATCTCTGGTTAGTTAATGGTTCTCGAGGATGTACATACACTTGAATTAAGGCTATAGTTGTTTTCAGTGATGTGTTTAGATATCCATATTGTTTATAACGCATGTGGTGTTTGTCGGGTGTGTGACACAATATACCAATTCTCTATCGCTTAATAAACAATTACATATATATCGTACAATAGCTATAAGGACTGTATGCGCTCATCAATCAGCATGATTTTGTCGTCAATATAATAAAGCCATTTACGAATCGATACAAAGAGGGAGGCCGAAGTCATGTTTTGAGTGTTTTATTCTTTAACACGTATTTATTTGGTCGGGATTAGTTAGTCTGAGGGCAGTGGAAGAAAAGAGGGATCTGTCACGTCAAGGGTTGAATTTCCAAAAGGACCACGGGAAGAGTGGTCGTCTTACTTGATCACCACTGATTATTAGATGGGCTATTAGTATCCTAACATCTATGTTTTGCACTTGTTCTTGATTGAGATGAGTAAAAGTCAAGGACTCTAGAAGAGTGAAATAAGAGTAGTAGTCAAAATCACTTACTATGTGTAGATATGAAAGAATATATTGACTTTATATATATCGGGAGGACCAGAGAGGGAATTTAATGTTTGTCTCAGATTAAATTAGACATGAAGATAGATAAAAGTCGATGTAAAAATGAAGAGAGCGAAAAGTTTTCGCTACTGGTTTTTCACTAAAGCACCTTATTATAAATTGTAACTAAGGACACGGAGATTAACGAGTGTTAACCTGAAACGTCGGCCCTTAATCCGCTAATTGATAATGAAAAGCGGCATATAAAGCAAGGTTTTCTATGGTTCATTTTATAATCACACGAACCTCGGGAATGGAAAAGTCCACCCTAGTAATTCAACGAACATTGGCAGGCTCTACTCTCAATAAGTCAATATCGAAGCGGTAAGCTACTTTTTGAAGTCAATTTGTTATCGTTATATTATATTACTGGCAACTTTCTAATCACACACTCGCTCTCCATTCCCTCCCAAAGAATCACAGACGTAGAGGCCCGGGATCCAAGAAGGTTCCACAATCCTTTTCCAGGGGAGTGTTTTCATACCAACAAACTAATCTGCGGTACGCTGTGAAACCTTCGTGGTGTACGAGGGATCTGGTTGACCATCTCGAAGTGTCCACCGGAACTGTCCTTTTGTTCCCACACGGCCGACTGATCGCATCGCGTTAGCGTTGTAACGAAGTGGGCGCACTCGTGATCCGCGGCCCCTATTTCACACGGTTGGTTGGTAGCAGTGACGAATTCGGTTGACCAATCGGAGGCGTATCCTCCTTTCCCCGGGGCTTGGAATTACACCTATGTAGGTCGGATCCCGGAAGGCTATCCATCACTGCGTGGTGTATCCGCTCCGTGGAATGGTACTACGCGTACCCTGCGGGACCACAGAACAAGCGAGCTATTATCCCCACAACCTGCACTCCGGTCGGACTCTTATGCGGCGCAATCCGGGATCAAGGAGCTATCATCTTTCCGGGGCTTGTACCTCGGTCCATATGTGCTCACATCAATGAGACTTATCGACGTCTTCCGAGGTCACGCTCTCCGTCTCGTGCGTCTAATGGGGCGGGACCTCGGGATCCAAGGAACTATCCCTCCTTTCGGGCGAGGGGAGACCTCTTATGCATTGACTAGCCCTCGGCAGGATGCATCGAAGCGAGAATAGTTCCCTCTCCTCATGTCCTGGAGGACTTTGTTCTCACGCGGTAATGCGGAAGGATCACACCTATGGTGAACTCATTTCAAGTGTCGGCTGGCTGTTATCTACACGGGGCGTTTGGTAAACCTTTGCACACGGTGTCAGCAATGAAATGGAGTGGGTAGTGCGATGTTCTTGGGTCGCTCGTTAAGTTGCGCACCGAAGGCTTCAGAACACCCTTGAGACCCTAAGTATACAAGGGAGCTGTGCGGTCCTTCATGAGATTTCTTGAGAAACTTCCTTTTCCGAGGGGCACATGCTGGGGGTTGAGATTCGAATACGGAAGTGCTTAATCCGCGTTAGCCTTTCGCCGGCCGGCTTTGTTCGCCGCCTCAGGAAATGCAAGGAGCATACTACCTTCTATCACCAGGTTGGCATCTTGCACATCGTGTTCCGGAGTGATTCTCTAGGGAATTACCCCCGCTCCCGGGTGCTCGCTAATCACACCTCGGATCAAGGAGGGCTCATTTCGGCGCGCATCCTCCTCTCGCATGGGGCCTTTGTTGTCACCCTATCTGGAGATCCTAGGGGTAACCCTCCTTCCCAGCGGCCGGGAAGCACTCGTCTGGATGAGTACTCAGGGAGACTAAACATTTGATTCCTCTCTTCTTTTTTCGAGCGAACACGGGGCACTGGGGTACATCACATGATCTTTCGGATGCACGTGATCCTAAGGAGGGGAATGCCGTCGCCCTGCTTAAGTAAGTACAGGAGCGTTGTATCCACATTCATTGTGGGGGAAAGTGTGTTGTCAGGACGGGATGCAGATTATGCATCTAGCTATGGGGGCTGGTGGAAACCGCCACATGGGAAACTGATGGAAGTCATGCAACAGAGTATTCCCGAGTTGTTGTAGTCCGATGATTGTTATTATGCCTTTTGTCCTCAATCTTGTTTTCTTACCTTTCTCTTCTGGGTGGAAGTTTCGGATGAAGGGGGAGGCAGCATCAATCTTTCTTTGATTATTCAGGCGGGTAGAGGATCTTTGGTATTTACTCACCCGTCCAAAAGTTTTCCATCACAATGGGCACTTATGACCGCTCAGTTTTCTCTATATTTTATGAAGTCCACACCTTGTCATAACTAGATTTATAGGCTCTACTTTCTAACACTAGTATGGGTTTTTTATTTTCGCATAGAAATATGATATATATTTTATGGTAATGTATGTTATTTAAGCTTCGTGAGTAATATGGCTCAAGTCAAGTTGAGTAGTCAGGGTAGCTAGATAGTACTTAGCCTCTACTATGGATGGCTCGTATCTATCATTCGGGTGGACTTTACATTTATACCCCTAATACTTCGAAAAAAGAGCTATCTCCTCACTGTATGCAATATCTGCCCCATGTGGGGTCGAGGCTGAGACCTTACTGACTTATTAAAATCTCATTCAACACTCATGAACTGGAAATAGCTATTCCTACCACATTATCATCAAAACTGCATAGTGTGACCTATCCGTTAGGAGGGACCACTCCGTCCTTGCAGACGTAGTCTCAGTTAACTACTATCTGACTTACTAACTTACTACTACTACTAACTACTACTACTACTACTACTGTGACCAATATCAGTAACTACAAGAAGCTCACTGACGCTACTTTGAATCTATAAGTCACCTTGCCACTCGGACCTACTCACTACGCTTACGACTAGACTTAGTAACAGACTTCGATTTGATCACATCGATACTCTCACTTTTCACAGTCAAGTGCATTCGTAGGCTTCATTAGTTCTGATGTTCACGACTAGTTCCGCAGTGGATCTCTAACCGATTAATCTTCTCTTTCCTGAGTTCTCGTTATAATTCTAAGTCATATTGGTTTCTATGATTTTTACAATATTGGTGAGCAAAAAATTAAAGAGTACCTTACGCCGCCAAAAAAATACAAAAATGTCAGAAATACCAAAAAATACGTGTAGACAAATATGCGCCGCGTGAGATTTCTAGAACCCTCTACGAACCATATTAGAGGGTGTCTCGCACCGGTTCATACGTGGCTGCTGCAGAATGGCGCAATAGAGAATCGGAACATACTCCAGAAGAAGTACAGCTCGAAAGAGAAAAATGAGGAAATTATTTGAGTTAAGTGACGTCGCCGAAGAGACGCTAATAGCTACATTACGATAATTCACACAATATGTGATTACGGATAAATAATTAACGCTCCAGTAATAGAGGGTTCATTATGTAACGACTACCTTGATCGTATTTACATGCACTCAACGGTATCCAAAACAAAATAATGATTGTGCGAATTTGACTATAGGCTATAGGGTGCGTCCCACTATATTACGCGGAACACAAATGCTAACTGGAGAGCGTAATATACCGCTCTACATTTCCTACGCTAGAGCGATGGATATTAGGGCGAGTTTATGGGTCGAGTTCCCAGCGTCCTCACTGAGGCAGTCCGCATAGTTTCCTGACATTCGCGAGGCGCTCGTAGATCTATCATGCACTTTATAGACGTTCAGGCTTACTTCGTTATCTTTTGCGTGTTTTTTTGCGATCGCCTATATTTAGAATGGTTTCCCTTGGCTTTCGATACTTTAAGACAACTCCGGCAGGTGCGACTTTTTCCAGGGGTCAACCATGGAAAATCGCCGGGCAGGGGCTGTTACGTGTTCGCATCAGGTTCTGGGTGGTGTTTTGGCATAGAGGTACTTGTCTCCTGGGCTCTCTCACTCATACTTCATACAAGGCACACATATAAACCACACAAAATACGGAAGAGTGTTCCTATATACGTCTTTTTAAAGGTTCAAAATAGAGCGAGTCAAGGACACGTTGGGCGTAGTCCAGGTATGTATACATCCTCCTGAGGTTATTCACCCAAACACCCTCAATTCTTAGCGCTCTTCTTTTTTTTCATTTACATTCTTGATTTAAATAACTCTACTCGACCTTAAGTTCTCATTCAACTAATAATTTAGAAACACCCACCTTTTTAATCGTTTTCATGTAATAAATCTTGTTCTGTTCTACCTATAGGTTATCTTCTTTTGAGTATCATTCTTGGTCTCTGTTTCTTGAGTATCTATCAGGGTTAACACCCGACTCATTCGCTATATTTCTGTAATAATGATTTCGTCATGATATCCACTCGTTATGTACTTATTTAAAACAAACTTGCTTTGTCATCTCTCTTTCAAGTCTAATAAAACGTCTTCTTGAATACTATTCTTGTATTTCACACTAAAAGCAAGGGCCTTTTCACCCTCGGAGATGCGCTTTTCTTCATCAATACTTACATGTTTGTTTTGTTGTATGTTCTTGTTTAGCGGATTCGATTGTTGATTAATTTATTTGCGAAGAAGACAACGTATCTTGTTTACATAATGGTTTATAAACATTAGACTTTTTTTTTTACTATATTATCAATTTTCTAGGTGTTTGTAATTGTTAGACGGTATCTTTTTTGTTTTGTTTTTAACAGGACCCGCAATTGGATTGACTTCAATATGTTATATGCAACTTATTTATTT
The DNA here is from genome assembly GCA_008642245.1 of Bassia scoparia. Taxonomy (NCBI): domain Eukaryota; kingdom Viridiplantae; phylum Streptophyta; class Magnoliopsida; order Caryophyllales; family Amaranthaceae; genus Bassia; species Bassia scoparia. The sequence goes on along the minus strand of SNQN01005587.1, from coordinate 16,800 downwards.
TAATCTCGCTAATTATAGGTATTTTTAGTATTTTAGACCATTTTTACAGATACTAGACATTTCTAGGAATTATAAAGAATTCGAACTAATCGGAACAAAAGAGATGAATACTCGCAATACATTTCTTTGAGAGATGATAGAATTATATTTATCATCATACTTGGTGACAGTATTAACCGGTGTTAACCTTTTAGGCACCTTTTGAATTTTAGATTTGAGTTACTAATAATCAAGTATTGGATTCGGCACTAAATTTTTTAGGAGCTTTATGGGTAAAGTTTGTCTTATTTTGTGTCTATGGGTATATATTAGAAGACGGGCTCTCACTGTTGTAAACGGATTTAAAACTATTTTAAAGTTTTATGAGGGTGCCTAAGTTGTCGGGGACATATTTAATAATATGAGCATCTTCGCCATGTATGCTTAAGTTGCGTGCAATCCACATTAATATTCGGTTGGTAATCACATGGAGAAAATCATTATCATATCGAGATATCGGCGGTATTGCCTAGTTAGTTGCTTTTAGAATACGGATTAAAAATTTGGTTGTAGGGGGTACATATTGCGGGCCGGATTGGGTCAAAGATTATCGACTATATCTCCACGTTATCCCAATTGTCCCGGAATATTGCCAGACCACTTGTAGAGCTGTTTGAATTATTGGATGGACCGTGGGGCCATTGTTTTGGCATCCTAATCGTTTAGGCGTTTTGTGATTTAAGCTTTACTAGGCACTGAGATTGAATGGGGAAGATGACTCAAGAAAGGGAGAATTTACCCGCCATTATTATTTGCGTACAACTGAGGTATGAATCTCCCTTCCCAATTTGTCATAACTAATCTGATTGCGGATTGGGGTTTATCTGTGCTCATAACCCACACACACACAAACGCGGGGCACATTGCCGAAGTAGGATACCTAAAGGCCGCCCCACACCAGGGTTAGATGGCAGGGATCGGTTCGGCACCATTGTGTTCCATGTAATTTCATTTATGTAGGTAATCTATATTGAATTATTTGTATTGGTTATCATTTACTATTTTTTTGCTCTCTTATTAATCTGTTTTTAAGAAGATTGGTGTCTTTACATGTGGATTTGGTAAGACCTTTTTACGTGATCAATATGCTAGAGACTATCATATTGGGAGGTTTAAAATATTTATAAGGTGCAAACATAAACTTGTAGGATAATGGATGATGGATACATGAAAGGGTGTTTCAAAGTCCGTGCATGTGTGTGTATCTCTGTTTTACTTTAATATGTTGTTTATTTTATCTCTCTTTTACATTATGGTCACTTTGTATCATTTTGTTTACAGCTCATCAGACTTTTATTAGGGTGGTTATCTTTTAAATATATGATTTGAAACCCTGTCATGAATACTTATGTATAAATCCTTCATAACATGTCTTTCTTTATTTTATTATATATGAAACCAAAAAATTTGAGAAAAACCCGTTTGTTTTCCACTGGGTTTTAGGATATTATGTGAACTGTTTTTATTAATGCAAATTTATGGCATTTGTGTAGCTTATAGTTGAACACATTCATTGCAGTCTTTTTTTTTACTATAACGTAATCTCTCTTTTAAAATTTATTCATTTCTACCGGACCTGATCATACTTACGATCACATTTAAAACCATATGACATAATTTAGAAAATGGTCACATTCTTATCACTTTGCGTGTCACACAACTCTCAATCGTAAGTGATGCAAAAAACATGAATTCATTTCTCCCTTCTACTTTCCTCATTTCCACAGACCAAGTAGTATATTGCTTTGGTAATACCCGCATACCAATATATTAAGCGAACAAAAAAAAGTATTGGTGAATTTTAATAAGTGCGAGTTCTGTTCATGGCTAAATGGCAATTTGCGTTGATTCCAAAAAGGATGCCTATTTTAGTGACTGTTGTGAAAATTAATCATAGTTTCTCTTGCGGTTTAGATTTAGACATTTGGACAGATGTTTTCTTGGCTTATTCTTTTATTCCATTCTTTTTGAATATTTCTATTATTTATAAATTCCTAATATTCAGATTTATAGGTAATTCGGTTTCAGATTTTTTTCGCTTAGAACTCTTGGATTGCTTCTTTCTATATTTTTAAGATTAAATCAATTTAGATATCCAATGATTGCATATAGCTAGGATTAATGATATAAAAAAAGTTAAGGACAATAATTTTCGTGTAAATTTTAGTTATTTCTATCATCTTGTTGTGGCTTCCTTTTATTAATTCATGCTGGGTGATGGAAAGTTATTGGCTTATAAAATATGGGTATGAATTATATAATTGTGGTAAATAGGTTTTGTTCATATGTTATACAAACGCATTATTATTATATAGTGGCTCTCAGTTGTTGTTCGTACAAAGACTCTAGTGATCTATATATTTAAATAATAATACTGATTATTTTGTTAATTTAACCTTATTCGTATGACTTGTTGAATTGGACTTACATTTATTCTCTAATATTAGTTGAGCTCTAACACATTTCCAGATATATTTCTTCGCTGTACCTCTTTTCGAGCCGTAGTCACTTTTCCGGCACAATTGATATACTCTGCTGCACTCAATTCGCAGAGTGTTTAAACTTCGGGGGTACATTAAATTAAATAAATACTCTTTTACTTTTATTCTTTATGTTTTTTTCCCTAACGGCGCCTTTTTTCGATTAATCTGATTCCTTGAACTTATGGAATACCAATATATCTTGCTATTTAAGTATATGGGGCTATAATGGGATAAGTATAATCAGCGTCAATAAATGACCATTATTGAAATATAATACCAACTTTAAAGTTTTAACTATCTAGTGTTCTTAAACTTGCTCTTACATCCTGCAATTAAGTTAGGATAGAAAAGGTCATATCTGCAACTTAAATAACATAACACAACTAAAAATAGAATAGTAAGCCAATATCTGTGGATACACGATCTATTGGCTCAAAAAAGGCGTACTAAGGACCAGTAAACGAGAATTGTATCAAAATAATAATATCATGGATATATATCTTAATAATATGGTTTAATTAATATATAATTTGGTAATAAATCTCTAGAAAATGAGGCAGAAAATTATCACTAGTAATTTGTGGTAATTTATAACCCCTCTCAAAAATAACATAATATTCGGCTGTTCTTTTAAGCATATCTGAATAAGAATTACTCGAGTGGTAATATTTGCAATTTTGAGATATGGTATCTCTAGAATGTATGAATATGAATCCACTGATTGATAAGCATTTACTCGTAAATAAACAATGTGGGTAGCAATATGTTGTTAAGAATTTGAGCAATTTGTATATTGGATGAAAATAGTCTAAGGAGGGAAAATGAATTAATGGTGTTTGGTGTATAGGTGAAAAGTAGATAATATAGGTGTGGGAGATTAATATCTCTCTTGAAGTATTAAAATAAAAGCTAAATATAATAAGATAACAAGTGTTTTGAGTAGTCAAGTTTCACTGAACTTTTCTCTGATTTATTGTTTTGCGTTCGTATTAAGCAAACCTACAAGAAATGAGATGATTCTATGGTCGGAAAGCCGTCGTAGGAAGGAAATGGTGAGGCTGACTTTTACATCATCTTCAGGGTACCATCATAACTAAGGTTGGTTTTTATAGGATATAATTTAGGTTCGTTTTGTGATAGTATAATCATGATTGGGTTAATTGTTAATTCTTAGAAAATTTAGAACTTTTGGTTTTGGTTATTAATATACGATGGTTGCATAATGTAGAGATTCAATATAGGACACACATTTTTGGATTAAAAATATTATTTTAGTTTGTAGTGATTAATACTAAAACATTCCGTCTAATTTATGTAGTAATGTAATATAATACGAGTAACTTAATTTATTGTATAAGTTACAAGTTATTTTAAATCTAATAATATAGAATTTTGAATAACGAATAAATATTTGTGCTTATGATTATTTTGGGTAGATTTAGATTATGCTTAAATAATTGGTATTAAAGACTTCTTGTAGGGTTTGCATCTAGACAATAGTATATCTGTTTTACTTGGAATGGTCATGTGATAGGGTTTTCAAACTAATGGTGTAATTCTAGTGATAACTTAAGAGGAGGTCTCAACACGTGGGTTGTTGTGGTCTAATTGAAGCAGGTAAGTGTCACATGATAATATTTTTATATGAAAGAATATGTCACTTGTTTGTTTTTCGCTCTATAAATGTGCAAGTTTCATTTTTCGGGATTTTAATATCTATTAACTTACTTGGTTCTTCGCTTGGCAATCTCAATGTTATTCTAGACACAAAGAATGTTTGATATATAGGTGCAGAAGCACTTGCTAGATACTCATTTGATGAAACTTTGTATTCTTAGGACATCTTGGTTAGTATTTGACTATAGGGTGTTTTGTATTTTTATTCTGACCTTAATACGGATTTTATATACTTACCTCCTTCTCTCTAATGAAATGGTTGCAATGGCAATATTGCATAATTCGAATTCTTGTTTTGGAATGGCTCGCAATTTTGGTTGTTGGTTGCCCATTTGTGGGTGTGAATTTATTGTTCTTTTTAAAAGTGGTATTGTTTCACACAATTAGTCTGGCTTATAAGTTTTAATCAATTCAAACACTATATTCGAACATCATTTGAATTTATCTCCTGTTTATTATTTAAGTTACATGAGAGGTATGTTAGTTGGATATTTTGGGAATCTAATTTGGCAATTTGTGTCGGTGGGCTCATTTTGTTTTAGTTGATAAAACATAAGTTTATAACAATAAATCGATTATGGGAAATCCTATAACGTCTGCCATATTAAGTTTGATTTTTATGTGAATTGATGTTGGATTACTGAAAGTCATTATAGATAGATGTAAGTGGGGATATTATGGTGATTATTTGAGTTCGTTTCTCTTTATAATCAATAGAGACTTTAGGTCACAGCTGTTTCTGGTGTTTATTAGGAAAATTACTGAAGATAAGAGTTTGGCTTTTTTAATATGCACTGTTTGGCAAAGTAAAAAAGGTCGACACATCTTTAGTGGGAATTGTAATATCACCATATCTGTGTTTTGGTAATTGGTATGCACCCGTGGGGGGTGCGTCCTGACTATATCTAGCCTTAAGTGAGTCGCCGCGATTTGTTTCCACATTATGCGGTTGTCAGTTAAACTATGATAATATTTATTGTTATGTTTAAGGGTTTGACACATAGTTCTGCTTTGGTGCGTATGATTACGTAAACCCTGAGGATAGTGAAATACATTCCTCTCTTAGTGTTTCCTCTTGAGATGTTTTAAGTTGGGTTGATTTACCTCTCATTTTGGGGTTTTTTTCAACTCTAATTCACATTAGGGATACTGATATTGTGCTCTTTCTATTTTGCTATAATATTAACGTTATGGTTTTGTTATAGAAGTATGTCTTCTTGTCTGGTTATAAAGAGATGTGGGCTCGAATTTCGTTTTTTATTGTGATTAGGTGGGAACTTCTTTTCGCATTTATTAATTTAATAAGCTTGTTATGTCAGAGAAAGTTATCAGAGAGTGAGGAATAGTGGTTTTGTGAGGATGGTACGTCAGACTAATTAGGGGCTTTTCTACTAAGGCACATCTCTGCGTAATTTTATGTCTTCGTATGAAGTGGTTTTCATTAGAAACTGAGCCTATTAGCGTTGAAGAGCACTTTGAGTTGTCATAGTATGAGTCGGTAAGGGATATGACTCCGCTGGGGAGTGCCTTGGGCTAAGATAAAGTAGGAACTTCATAACTATTGCAGAGACGAATCTTCTTAGAGTAATTTAACCTAGCCTTTGACAATAGAAAGTTGGTTGTGTTAGAGGACTGTATCCTGTGTGAGTTGTATTTGAATAACTCCTTTGCGTTGGTTAATCCTTGCCAGTTATTGAAGGGCGGGAGAATTTGTTTGATCCTCTAGAAAAACGTAGCTTCATGTGAATGTAAGTGACAGACTTAATTCAGGTAAGTATTGTTTTTCGTAAAGAAATTTTCTTAGTTAGATTTTTCACTGCATTGGTTTTATTTTAGTGTAGTTACTCATAATGGGAAAACTTTAATTTCTGCAATGTTGGATATAAATTGACTCGTATGTTGGTGTGTTGTTATTCCGCCAATGCACCTAGAATAAGACGGGTCGTTTCAATCACTTGGAGTTAAACACAAAATACCAAGAGAGTTGGTTAGTAGAAGTCTACATATAAAGGCAATGGTTTAGCCTTTAATGTACGAGTATAGTAGTTTATGAGGTAGCTAGTTAGGAGGAACAGACCACAGGAGAGTTTGTGACCAAGCCGATGTTTATACAAAGGTAGTAATATAAATCTGTATAAGATCATGGGGAGTGTAGCCAAGCTTTTGATCTTAGAATAACTAGGTAATATGTGCATTTGAATAGGTACTGCTTTTGTCCGACAAAATTATTATTCGCGCTTAACTTAATGTTGCTGACCAATTTGAAAGACTTTTATTAGTTATTGCAGAACGCAGTACGTGGCAGGGAATCAAGATTCAGGTTTAATGTGGCTTAATTAGGTTGTCCAAAAATGTTTGGAAAAATTTGTGAAAGACACCTAATAAGTACACTTTTTTTTTTGAGAAAACAACCCAATATACAATTTTTTTAAAAATAACCATTAATAAGATAATTTTTTTTTTGTAAAACACCACTACTTACGAGGGATTAAAATTTCCTTCAACTTCCGTTAAGTG